>JBBPBT010000685.1:5748392-5767445 GCA_037974875.1 Cicer bijugum
AAAAATTTCATTTTTTTTTTTAAATTAAGAGTAATCAAATAATTTTATTTAATTGTTAGATAATCTAAATAAATATATGATATATATTACATGTAAATCTAAATAAAGATATGATATATATTACATGTAAATCTAAATGACAAAACTATCCTTGTAAACAAATTGTATTTATTTTAAAATTTTATTAAATTTTCATATTTTTATAGTTCTGAATAATAATTTATTAAATTATATAAAAAGACAAAATTATGCGAGTGATAAAATCATGGATATTTTTAAATTAATTACTAATGTTTTATTTTGAAGTTTAATATCAAATTCTATTGCTTTTGTATTTGATTATATTTTAAGTTTTATATTTTAAATTATATTTTATAAGGATAACTAGTAAATTACTGTTCTTATCATTTTCTGTTAGTTTCTAACCTAACTCATATTTAAGATCAAAATTTCAACTAGAAAGAAATGATAAGATAGTGTTTTGGATTAACTTATCAAATCAACACATTAAACATTTGATTGAGACTTATTCCTATATGGCTCTTATCCTGTTCATCAAATAGCCCTTAGAGATTTAGAAAACTATTATGTTGTTTTTGTTGATCCTAGTGGAAATTGGGCGGCTCATGGGTTTGCTAGATGACTAGCCCTCAACAATCCCAATTACATCCGGGTTGACAATTGTCTTACATCATTAATAGAGTTTTCTTTTTCGAAAAAATATTGAAACAAAATATATACAAGTATTAAATAGATTATACACTCCCTAAATAGGAGATGCTTTCCAATCACCACAATGTCCAAAAATAGAAGGAAAAGAGAATATAATTACCTAATTTTATTTTCTTATAGCTTCGGGAGAGCATTGCACATGATCAAGAGAAAACAGAATCTGTAAAAGGTCAGATACAGCAGTTGGATGGAAGCATTACAGATTTAGATACTAAAATTGATCATGCTGAAAAAACATTGAAACATTTGACAAAGCTAAAGGATCAAATATCAACTAAAACTACACAACGAAGCACTCTATTTAAGGAACAACAGAAGCAATATGCTGCACTTGCTGAGGAGTATGAAGGTGTGTAATTAGATTCTTAGTTTTTCTATCTTGTTAATTTTTTTATACTTATTAGATTTGCTCATGAACGGCCATCATAATATTTTGTAAGTTTCTCATTCTTTTTTCTGCTTTGTATATTTACTAGAAACGGATGAAGAGTTGATGGAATTGAAGTCCCAGTTTGATGAAAGGATTGCAAATTCACAAACACAAATAAATAAGTTGGAAAGAGAGAAGACTGACAATGACACAAAAATTCCTGTCCTTAAGACGACCATCAATGAGTCTATCTGGGAGATCAGCAAGCTACAAACTGAAGCAGAAGTAAATGAATTTATACATTGCCAATACTGACATCTTGTTGTGTGGAATGTTGTAATTTTTACTCTGATTCAAACTGCAGGCTCACATGTCTTTGAAGAATGAACGAGATACTTCCATTCAAAGTCTTTTTGCTAGGTATAACTTAGGGTATCTCTCAAAGCCACCCTTCAGTGCTGATGATGCTTTGAACCTCACTAATCGTATAAAATCAAGGTTTGGAGATCTTGAGAAGGATGTAGAAGATAAAAAGGTGCTCTTCTTTTCTTCCTTTTTGGTTATATATATATATGTTATATATATTCACTTTTAGGTAATTTCAAGGATGATTTCTTCCTTTTATGGTATCTAAAGTGGCAGAAATTTGAGATAAAGCGTCTTTCGTATCTTCTTTATGGTACTCAAGTATAAGGTTCCCTGCTGGATATGCAGAGATTTCTATTCTTTGCTCAATTGATGTGGATCTTTTACTAGGTGTTTTCTTTAGAAGGATATCATACTCTATGCTCCTATCCTTCTTTTGTTATATTCTCGTTTTCTTGTTTGGATATTCTGGTTCTCTAAATAGACCTTATGTTCTCATTGTTTTCACCATGTGTGAAGGAAGAAAACAACATGATTCTTGAATTTGTTCAGTGTTGTTATTAGATATCTAAAATATCCTTGAGACTCTGAAGTCTGAACCATGGGAGGACTGACTTTTTGTTTTTTTGCATCTTTTCTACAGAAAGCAAATGACACTCAACTCAAGATGGCATGGGATTGCTACTTGAAAGCAAATAAAAGTTGGCAAAATACTGAGGCTAAAATACAAACTAAGAGAGAGATCAAGGTCTAGTGTTTGAATCAGTCCGTTTCTTATCAAATGCCTATATGTTACTTGTACAGTGTTAATGGTTTTTTGTACATGCAGACTGACATTATAAAGCGCATTGAAGAGAAGAAAAGTGAGCTTGATTCACATGAACTTCAATTATCTAATATTAATTTTTCTCATATAGACGAGAGAGAAAGAAATTTGGTGAGTCGGGTTACTCTTTGGTGTTGTATGGTAGTTTACTGCCTCAATTTTAGACATCTGGCAAATCTGATAACATAATTTCAAGTAATGCTTGCAGAAAATTGAACTGGATAGGAAGCACATGCAACTTGCTGAAAGAGAATTTGAACTAAAGAAACATCAAATAGAAAGTGAACTCCTTAATGTAGAGCAAAAGATTAAGGTTGTCAATCGAGAGTTGATTACCATGGCTACTGATTCAAAGGAGAGAGAGAGATTTTCTATTTTGAAGGGAGACTTGGAGATTCAGAAGAAGAAACATAAAAAGATGTAGATCAATTTTCTTTTTCCCTCTTTTATTAACTTATTATTTTAGAGTTATATCTTTTGAATGCTTTACAGAATTGATGACCAAAAAGAGAAAATAAGAAGGGTACTAAAAGGGAGAATTCCTTGTGATAAAGACTTGAAGAAGGAAATCACACAAGCATTAAGGTTGGAAAACCTTCTCTTTGATTGTGTATGTCTAACTTCTTGTTTTTTCTTTAAGAAATTTCACTCTTAGTGTTTCTGTACCTAGTCTTTTCTACTAACAATTCAATCACAAGAAATGTGCTGTAATTTCTTTTTCTTTCTGGCAGTATAACTTTTAGATTTGGTCTATCCAATTATTTGAATGCATGCACTGCCTTCCCGATTATACTATTCCTTTTCCAAGTTATTTTGAATTGAGTTAAATATGTTTTTAGTCCCTATGAGAATTGGCATTACATTTTATTTTTTTTCTCTTGTCTGTTGCGTGACTGGTTCTAACATTCGTGTAAATTGGAAATTCATGATTTCGTGTTGAGATATATTGATTTTTGTATCAAAATGAATCAGATACTTCTTTTTAAAATCAAGAATCTAAGAGGCCTTGCGCATGACATTTGAAAATAGTATTATTATTCCCAATGCCTTAGGTCCTTTTGCTGTTAAATTTTTTATTTTGCATGCCTATGGCTATCTTGTATCAGTTTAGGGAAAAAGATTTCTCTGTGATCGTCATAAATTCTGTTGTATTAATGCTATTAATTGTGCAGTACCGTTGAAGCTGAATACGATGAGCTGAATGCAAAGTATCGGGAAGCTGACAAGGAAGTAAATATTTTGCAGATGAAGATACGAGAAGTTGGCAATAATCTATCTAAACACCACAAGGATATGGAATGTTAGTTTTATCTATCATTCAAAGTAGTTCTATATAAATCATCTTCCTTGCATTCTTTATTTGACGAACCACTATGAGAGTAGAAGTTTGGGTTTCTTTGTTAAAATTTCTGTATAGATTTTACTGTGCTATTGAAGGTCATTTTTTTAATAAAAAATGTGTGGCCTTCAATAGCCACATGAATTTGCACAACAACAATACAGTAATAATGCACAATTGAATACAAATAAACTTGCATAGTGTTGAGAGAGAGAAAAGAGAAAGACATGTGTTTATTATCATGTATTTCAACTACACAACATGGTTGATCGTATATAACCCCAAGATAATAAATACAAAATAAATATAAGAGATATGAATATTCATGATAGCTATAACATGACATAGCTATACAATAATGCTAAACAATAAATACAAAATCATAATACATTTTGAACACTCCCGTCAAGCAAGCAGAGCCATAAATGGTGGCACGTGGCAGGGAGTATGATGGTGGTGCTTTGGGGAATGGCCGAACGGACTACAGAGGTCCTAATGGGAGGGTCACCGTGATACCTAAGGCTGTTGGTGCTGGATTGCTGACTAGATTGGACATGCGACAGCTAAGGTTTTTGAAAATTTCTGTCAGGTCCATTGATACCAAGTCACTATCTGCCTTTTTATTTGTAATATCTTAGTGATCTTAGTGATTACAATAAAATCTCGTGATTATAGGGGATAAGAACCAACAAACCTAATTTATAGACATTTACATAAAAAAAATAATTCAAATCATATACATATCTTAACAATGCCCAAATGGTACTTTCATTTATATATTCCACTTCTCCTTAATCCAGTAGTATACTGTACTTTCTTTCTTCATCCATATAGAATCACACCATTTGTACACATAATTGTTTTGCAGCAAGAAAAAGATTTATTGACTCCAAGTTTCAGTCTTTGGATCAGCAATATTCTGGAATTGATTCTTTTCTCAAAGTTTTAGAGTCTGCAAAGGAGAAAAGAGATGTACAGAAAAGGTCAACTTATGCCAGACCACATCCATGAAGTCTTCTGTGTGACCACTTCAGATTGCTTTTTGTGTTGTCCTGAATGTTTGTCTCAAATGTACTGATATTTCTTCTGTCAATTGGCTGCAGCAAATATAACATTGCCGATGGCATGCGACAAATGTTTGATCCATTTGAAAGGGTTGCTAGAGCTCATCATTTTTGCCCTTGCTGTGAGCGTTCTTTCTCGGCAGAAGAAGAAGACAGTTTTGTCCAGAAGGTTGTCACATTTTACATCCTTTCCTACTATACTGACCAAGAACTTTATTTGGTTTTGAACTGGCTTTTTTTCTTTTAATAACAGCAAAGAGTGAAGGCTGCTAGTTCCGCTGAACATATGAAAGTTCTTGCTGTGGAGTCCTCAAGTGCAGACTCTTATTATCAGCAGTTGGACAAGCTTCGTATGGTTTATGAAGAATATGTTAAACTTAAGAAGGAGACAATCCCTAATGCTGAAAAGGAACTCCAACAAGTCAAGGAAGAGCTGGATCACAAATCCCAGGCACTGGATGATGTAATCATTATACTTTCCTTCAAACATTTCCTTAAATTTTTTTTTAAGTAGACTATCCATGCATGTCACTTTCTTTTAAGTAGACTATACTTTCCCGAAGATGATTATTAGTTTTGTTGAGTAATATGTATGTTTGTAATAGGCTCCTATTGTGAAGACTTATGTTAAAGGAGGAAGCCCACAAACTTTAATGGGCATGGGCAGCACTTGTTTAATTATCTAATCTAATTATAAACTAGAGAAGAAGGGAGGATAGAATTATTCAGTTAATAAATGTCTTGGTTGGTTTGGAGAGACTAAGCGCTCTAACTTCTAGGTGGTTGTTGGTAGTTACCATCTATGATCTCTCTCTCTGTCTCCATCTCTCCCTCTGTATTTCGCAATTTCCTTGCAACTTCTCTGCTGGAGCAATTTTATAAATAAATCAGTAGTATTATTCAGTAATTGTAACATTCAGATCAGTTCCCACCAATGTATTTGTCGTTCTTTCTTGGTGTTAACTGGCTTTGGCTTATACAACTGCTCTGATATTGTAGATTTTGGGTGTTTTAGCTCAAGTGAAGACTGACAAGGATTTGGTTGACATGGTGATAAAACCTGTTGAAAAAGCTGATCAACTTTTCCAAGATATTCAAGATTTGCAAAAGAAGATTGAGGAATTAGAATGTAGTCTTGATTTTCGAGGACCTGGAGTGAGAAGTTTGGAAGAAACTCAATCAGAGCTCACTGCATTGCAAGGCACAAAGTAAATAGATTCAGTTAATTTCAACTATTTACTAACACAACCAAATTTTTAATCTAGATCTAATTATAGAATTGATTTTCATCAACTTAACTTCATCTATCGTTCCCTAAGTGCCTCTATATCTTACTTGGTTTGATGTTGCTTGTTCTGAATATTACCCTTGTGCATATGTTGGTTACTAGGGACAATTTGAATACCGAGTTGAAGAATTTGATGGAAGAGCAGAAAGATATGGAGAATCGTATATCAACAATTGAAAAACGGTTGTACATTGCAAGGGATGAGAAAACAAATGCAGCTAAGAAATTGGAAGATGTTAAAAGATTGGAAGAAGAATTAGAGCGCTTGACAGAAGAAATGACCCAAGTCGATCTTGATGAGAAGGTTGTCTACTTATCTGAGACATTGATGGGTACTTGATTTTAAGTAATGCTGCAATAGGCATGTGCAATTGTTGCCTATTTACCCTCCTTTTTCCACATATTCAACACAAAAAACAGATGCCTGTTATTATTTATTTCTTCCATCCCTTTTTTGGCTTACTGTATTTAGTTCATATTTGAAATTAAGAAATAGCTTTTTTTCTATAGAAATTACCTCTTATACAAAATTCTCTAGCTCAGTAACTGAGGCATACACTTTTTTTAGTTTATTCTCAAACTCAGCATGCTTTGTCTGAATTTATTCAAAGGAAAAGAATCAGACACCTGTTGTTTTTCAAAAAGATTGCATCAACCAAAATTCATTTGTAGCTTCATTTTTTAAAACACTGAAGTTTCTTCTCTCTGCCTACCAAATCATAATGCTTAGTTCCATCCAATATTTTGGTATTTGCAGAGCCTGGCAGAAGCCTTTGGACCTTTATCCAAGCACAAAGATAAATTATTTGCTGACTATAATGAACTGAAAATTAGACTTGACCAAGAGTTTGAGCATCTGGTTGAAAAAAAGAGAATTTATCAGCAGGAAGCCGAAGCAGTTTTTAAAATGACTTCCAAGATCAAAGAGTAAGCTTATCAGCTAAAAAATTGTTAATTTGTAAGAGTTCAATTATCCTTAACACAAGTATTGTTTGTATAGGTACTCTGATTTAAAGAGAGGAGACAGGTTGAAGGAGCTGCAGGAAAAGAAATCTCTATCAGAATCTCAACTGCAAAGTTGTGAATCCAGGAAGCAGGAAATTATAGATGAACTAGAAAAAAGGAAAGATTTGATGCGCAATCAAGATCAGTATAGAAGAAAAATTGAGGACAATTCAAATTACAGAAAAACAAAGGCTGAAGTTGATGAGCTATTACGTGAAATTGAAATACTTGAAGAAAATATGTTGAAAGTTGGTGTATTTTCTGCAATTGAAACGGAACTCCGGAAATTATCTGAGGAGAGAGAGAGGCTTTGTTCAGAGGTATTTTTATATTGCAAATTCAGAATTCTGTGCTTGCAGTCTGTAAATAGTCGGGCCAACAACCATGATTGGTGGACATTTTACCATTTGTATGTTCTATGATGCACGGATACACTTAATTTTGTCGCGTATTGTACTCGATACGTCATCAATGTGCGTCCATGACTTATCCGAGGCCTATTTTTTAATAAGAAAATCTGATACGTGGACGACGCGCCGTCGATATGCGATCATGCAGAAACGATATAATACAATAGAACAAGTGGGAGAATTCTGACAGATATGGTGCGACACTCAGTAAACGATATTATGCACTGAATATGATTAGAGTTACTTGTTTTGAAAATTAATAAAATTTTAGGCCTAACTTGTACGGTTCACTATCATATTTTCCAGCTCTTTGTTTACATGCTTGATGAGGCTCGTTCACATTCGTGTTTTTTGTCATTATAATTATTTATATATAGTTATTGATAAATAATTGACTATTATAAGCATTTATATTCACAAATATAGTTACTAGTGTGAGACTCGTGTCATGTTGTGGGAAATATTTACTCTATAGATTTTAATAAAATATAATTATATCACTTAAATGTTATTTACTACTATAACATATCCTGAATGTTTCGGATCCTAAAATTTTCAATAAATAACGTATCGCCGTATCAGCTGCGTATTGTTTTCGATACTCAAATCGTATCCATGTCATACTATGTTCATCAACAGTTATTTACTTTTCCTTCTAGTACAGAATTATTGCAATTTGTTGCTTCAGTTTTTATTGGTGTACCTCTACCTTCATGACAGTCAAACAGGTGCAAAGGAACAATGTCTGTTTACCAGAGCAATATTTCCAAAAATAAGATTGATCTTAAGCAGGCCCAATACAAGGACATAGATAAGCGATATTTTGACCAGCTTATCCAGCTTAAGGTGTAATGTGATGTAATATTGCATGTGTATGTTTTATACATTAATATTTATGGGTCAATGTCGATTTTAAATTGTTAACAACTAAACTTTTCTTTACAGACAACTGAAATGGCAAACAAGGACCTGGACAGATACTACAATGCACTGGATAAGTGAGTTTCAGTAATGTTTTTCATTGCATCTGTCAAGTTTGTATTCTTTGTCGTGTTCTAGTCATGGTTTTGCTATGCATAATCATTTTATTAAGGTCCCCTCTTTTGAGCTCCTAAGGCCAATCTCTCATGGTGGTTTGCATTGAGAGGTGCTGGGGTCACTTGGAAGCTTTGGTATAAGCTATTGGGTGGTGCTGGATTTTGACTATATTTATACATTACAATATTATATTTTTGTTTGCCATTTGTATTCTTCTCGACTTGGAAAAAGAATACTGAATTACACTTTTGGTCCCTTGAGCACTAGTTTTTGAATTTGATCCCATTAGTTATTTGACTTTAAGTGTGATAATAATGTTTTACCGTTATTTTTGCAATCCAAGCCAAGGGGTCACATAAAACTATGGTAAAGCTAGGAGAATCAAAACTAAAATAAAATTGGCTCACTTTGTATTTAGTTCTTATTGTGAGCTTATTATCACTCCTGACATACATTTCAGAATTATGAAAGCATGTTAGGCTGACCTTTTGTTGTGTTCAAGTATTTAATTAATAAAATTAGATGCTTAAGGATAAATTTAAGTGAAAATCTATATTTATTTATTTTCCATATCATTCATTTTTCAGAGCACTGATGCGCTTCCACACAATGAAAATGGAAGAAATCAATAAAATTATAAGGGAGTTGTGGCAACAGACTTATAGAGGACAAGATATTGACTGCATTAGTATTCATTCTGATTCCGAAGGTGGTGGTACCCGATCCTACAGTTACAAGGTTTGTTATCTTTATATTGAAACACTGATTACTTGTAAAGGTTTCTAATTTTCTCTACTACAGTTTTTGAAATATTCTTCTTTTGTATACCATACAGGTTCTCATGCAGACTGGGGATGCAGAGTTAGAAATGAGAGGAAGATGTAGTGCTGGTCAGAAGGTATGATATGGTATCGGTGGGAATTGCAATATCTAGTATTATATTTTATTATCTTTTTTACAAGTTAAACTTAAATAAGCTTGACTTATTTGCGAGGTTCCAGGTACTGGCATCTCTTATCATACGGTTGGCTTTAGCGGAAACGTTTTGCCTCAATTGTGGAATTCTCGCATTGGATGAACCAACCACAAATTTGGATGGACCAAATTCTGAAAGTCTGGCTGCTGCTATCCTAAGGTGTGAATGGATGGATGGTCTAGTTCGGCATAAACAAATAGCTAAAATGATTTATTTTATTTCTATGCTTATTTACTGTTATCTTCCTTAACATGCAGGATCATGGAGGATAGGAAAGGCCAGGAAAATTTTCAGCTAATTGTTATTACTCATGATGAGCGTTTTGCTCAACTGATTGGTCAGCGCCAGCATGCGGAGAGATATTATCGAGTCGCAAAAGATGACCAGTAAGGACTGCGATATTAATGTTTTATTTGTTTTCAGCATGTTCCTGAATTGTGTATTCACCATTTTATCATCATTGCTTGAGAAAATTCTCTGTACAGTGTTTCTTTAACTTGTATGTCTCACCTTTTCAGTCAGCACAGTATAATCGAATCCCAGGAGATATTTGACTGAAGGATGGATTTTATTTAGTTACAACTTTGAAGTGGCTTGTTGGAAGATTGACAGATCAAGTTGTTGATGAGATATAGGATACTGAAAATGATACGTTCCTATTAATTAAAAGATTGACAATTGTTGTAGACTACCATTTGTACACTAGTTTTTGTAAGCATGTTTATATATTTTGGCATTTCATCCTTTTTGGCCAATTGAAGTTTTAAAATCAGAGCGGTGTGTAAAAAACAACAGTTCCTTTTTACCGATGGCATTGTGAATAATGATAGGGTTTCTTGCCTGGATATGGATTATCGCAATCGTTGTGAAAATGAATCCATTAATTAGTTAAATAAAAACACGGGAAAATAGAATCCCGCTCTTGCATTTTTAGAAGATTCCAATTTTTTTTATTGATTTTGACCGTCTCCATTAACCAATTTAGATGAAATTTGTTTGGATTGACCCATCTTGATATCTAAATATAAACTAGAAAATTTTAAAGATTTTTTATACTTTCAAAATATGAGTGTAAAATGTAAACTTTAAATTTGTCAAGAGTTTAGAGTTTTGTATTGACCAAATTTAGAAGTGTTTTTACATTGTTGTCACTAGCATACTACAAAGAAATTAATCAAACCGAGAAAAAACTGACTAAAATGTTTTATTTCTTTTACTATCCCAACGATGTGTTTACTTAGACTGTAATACCTGCAATAGTAATAGGGATGACAATTAGACCCAGACCCGGTGGGTACCGCAAAAAAAACCCACAATGGGTAGGGTAAAAACCCGTATAATGGGTTTGGGCACGGGGGATAATTACCCGCAAAATTAAGCGGGTATGAGTACGGGTACTATAGTACCCACTTCGCACCCGCACTTATATAAATATATTATTTATTTATTATATTAATATTTAGTTTAATTAATTGTTTTCCTTTATGTTTTAATATCATTGGACCATTACAATAATTATAATCAAATCAAAAGATAAACGTTTGCAAACTTTTTAAAAATTTGATTATGATTAATAGTTAAATAATTGTGACTTTATAACTAAGAATTATATCTTATTAATTGTATCTTTATAATTATACTTGCAACTTATAAATTGTTTTTACTGATCTCAAATAATGTTGTCGTAAGACTTGCAACTTCATAAAATATTATTATGGATATTTGAATGTGTATTGTAACGAGTGTTCACTTGAAATGTTGAGTTAAAAAATATTTTGGTTTATAATATTTTATGATTTAATTTATGATATTTTGATAATTTTTAAATGGATAAATACCACATATAGTCCATTAATTTAATTTCAGTTAACGTTTTAGTCTTTTATCTTTTTCTTTCCCCTAATTTGGTACTTTATTTTAATTTTAAGTGACAATTTGATCTTTTATGTTTTAAAATGTCAACAATTTTATCCTTATTTTATGCAAAATTTCAAAAAATTCATCAAAAATTTCAAACAAAACACATAAAATTAATTATCATCCTCAATATAATGCTATTTCATCAAATTTATAACTTAAATCTTTAAATAAACTCATATTTTTATCTCTAACAACATCAAATAAAGAATGGCAAATATGAGTTTATTTGAAGATTTGAGTTACAAATTTGATAAAGTTTATTTTATATTAAAGAATATAACTAAATTTATGAGTTTTGTTTGAAAATTTTGATGAATTTTTGTAAAAAAAGGATAACATTGTTAACATTTTAAAACAAAAAAGATTAAATTGTCACTTAAAATTAAAATAAAGGACAAAATCGGAAAAAAAAATAAAGGACTAAAACGTTAACTGAAATTAAGTTAAGGGACTATAGGTGGTATTTATCCTTTTTAAATTTAATCACAAAATAATATTTATTTATCGGTTTATTTTAGTTAAAATGTGGGTAATAGATACGGGTACGGGCACTTAGGTATCCAGAGGGTAAGGGTACGGGTATTAAAGTTGATACCCAAAAGGGTACGGGCACGAGTATTTTTTAAACTGCTGGTATGGGTACGGGTACTATAGTACCCTACCCAAACCCTACCCATTGCCATCCCTAAATAACAATGCACATGGCAAGAGTGTAAAAATTTTGGAAAATTTTTAAGTTTGCATTTTAGGTCTTCAGGTTGACCAATTTAGAAGTTAAAAAATCCTGAAAAAACTTTAAGTTAACCATTTATTCCTTTGGATTGGCAAATGCATAGAAGTAAAACATTTTTAAAAGAAATCGGAAATTAGCATTTTACACATCTAAATTGAAACATTTAAAATATTTTATAAAACTATAAAATATCTTCAAAGAATTTAAACATTTTATACTTTTGAATTAATCAATCCAAAAATGTTTTAACATCTGAATTTTTTTTTTTGTATTTATTTATCCATATTAGTAAATCTAAACAAATCTGAGTTAAAATCGACGACAGCAACAAAAAAAAAAAAACAAGAAATAGAATTTGAGAGCTTTTATGAATGTAAGGAAAGGGAAAAGAAATTCCCAGCAAAATATCATAACAAATTGAATTAATTAATAGATTATTAGTCCAATTTAGGCGCAGTTCAACAAGTTAAACGGATAAAGCCGTCCAAAATAACTTTCTTCTTCCACTTGTTATAAAGAAAATATGATATCATGGATACAGACACATACAACAACACACAAACACGGGGAACTTAAAATTGAACCGAAAAACAATTGAGCTAATTTATGTGACCCCCAAAATGGGAGCATTTATCTCCACCTCCATATCTTGCCCAAGATTCAGGACGTCGAGTCATTTTGGAAGACAGTTGTATGCTCAACCTAATCCTTGTACTTCAGCTCAGATACTAGGAATCCAGGCATGTCGAATGAGGCCGAAAACTTCTCAACATCAGCTTTGAGGTCTTCTATAGCTTTGTTGTTCACCAATCCCTTGTTGAAATCCTTCAAAAGTTTTCCATATTCCTTTTGAATATCTAAAGTGAGAACCACTGCGCGGTGAAGGAACTCTGCGATCTGCTCAAAGTCCTTCTCAACCAAACCCCTAGAAGTCATAGCTGGGGCACCTGTTAACAGAAGAAGCTCCGGTCAAGTACTTGTGCAGAATGACAACTTTCGGTAACAATCTAGCGTAACTTTCTAACCTATTAATATCTCTATCTTTGTCTGTCTACGTAAAAATTAGATTCACAATAATGAAAAAATACAAGTTCATATGTACAGGAGTTCTTCTTACCAATCCTTACTCCTCCAGGAGCCAAGGCACTGCTATCACCAAAAACAGCATTCTTGTTCACAGTGATGTTACAGAGATCACAAAGTTTTTCCACCTTATTGCCTGCAAAAGTATGGAAATTGCATCAGCAAAATGGTGCCACAACTTTAAACAATTAAACCAATGAGCTTGCTACTTTTCCCTAGTTATTAGTTTACCGGTCAAGCCAAGAGGGCGAAGATCCCACAAGACAAGATGATTTTCAGTTCCTCCAGTGACAAGGCTGTATCCCTTGCTGATCAAGTAATTTCCAAGTGCAACTGCATTGGCCTTAACTTGCTTGGCATATGCCTTGAATCCGGGAGTCGTGGCCTGTTTCAAAGCAACAGCAAGGGCACCAATCTGGTGGTTGTGAGGACCACCCTGAAGGGAGGGGAAAACAGCGAAGTTGATTTTGTCTTCAAAATCATAAACTGCATTCTCGGGCTGACCCTTCTTGGGTGGCTTAGGTCCCTTCCGGTAGAAGATCATACCAGCCCTGGGGCCCCTTAAGCTCTTGTGGGTTGTTGTTGTGACAATGTCACAGTACTCAAAGGGATTATTAGCTTCCTGTATCCACAAAAAATAATAATAACTCAAGTTCATGAAATAAAACACTAAAATTCATGACTAATTCTTCCTCGTGTCTGCAAGCATGGTAAACGAGAAAAACTCAAGAACTGAATTTTCAATATCTATGTAATTCATTTTAACTATCTTTTTTGTCCCACAAATACATCAGTTTTTTACTTTTAATACATACACAACAATTAGGGTTAATTTTAGTCCTTGTTGAAAAATTAAAATAATTACTTATAATCCTTATTAAGTTGTTTTAGTCCTGTAATATTGGGATCTGTTGAATTAAAAAGCTTAATAAAACGCTTATAACACAAATTCTATTAAATAATGTATAATCTATTCTTACAATAAAAAATAAATTAAAATAATAATAATTTTCTAAATAAAATTAAATTCTTTTTATAAACTATCCTAAACAACTTATAAAAATAAGTTAATACCTACCTATGAACAAGTCAAAAATTGTTTCCCCTAAGGTTTCTCAAAGTCTCACAAGTGTTTACTAAGTTGATAAGAAAATCAGATCTAAATGTAATAATCAAGAGTCCATGAAGCATGAACAAAAAAAATGCAGATTTGTTAGTTTATCCTCCCATTGGAATCACCATGAAATAGATCCATAAGAAATGGTAAAATATAATTAATACCTGAGCAGCAACAAGTCCACTAATGTGAGCCATATCACATAACAAAAGTGCACCACACTTATCAGCAACTTGTCTAAACCTTCCATAATCCCAATCCCTAGGGTAAGCACTACCACCACAAATTATCAATTTAGGTCTAAAATCCAATGCTTTTTCCTCCAACCTATCATAATCAATAAATCCCGTACTCGAATTCACCTTATAAGGCAAACTCTCAAAGTAAATCGAAGTAGCGGAAATTTTCTTCCCACCGGAAGTATAGTAACCATGTGTTAAATGTCCACCGGAAGGTAGATCCAGTCCCATGATACGGTCATGAGGCTGAAGCACCGCCGTGTAAGCGGCGAAATTCGCCGGTGAACCGGAGTAAGGTTGAACATTAACTCCCCAATTTGTTGCGTCGAGGTGAAACGCTTCGAGAGCGCGTGAACGGCAAAGGTTTTCGATCTGGTCGATGAATTCGTTACCACCGTAGTAACGGTTACCGGGAATTCCTTCGGAGTATTTGTTAGTGAGGGCGCTTCCTAGAGCCTCGATTACTGCGAAGGAGGTGAAATTTTCTGAGGCTATGAGTTCGATACCGCGGCATTGACGGCGTTTCTCTTTTTCGATTAGATCGTGGATTTCTGGATCTACCGTTACTAACGGTGTGTTTCCCCACTCACTCACTGGATCCATAATAAGTATGAATTTTTACAAACACAAAGTAGTGTTGTTCTTGTTGTGTTTCTTGTATATCTCAGTTTCTGTGTTGTGTGTGCCTTTTAAAACATTTTTTCTGGTGATCCAAATTTTGAATGTACAATTCTAACCCTTTCCTTAGATTTGGTAGATTATTAGGTGGTTGGAATATTTTTAAAAACAATTGATGTTTTAATTAAAAAAAAAAACTATTTTTTAGAAAAAATAAATTAAAAAATATTTAAGGAGTAATCTTTGATTTGAATTCTGTAGTTTTGTATCTTTGCCTCAAGTGTAAGTGAATTACTTCTCTCCTTGTAGGTTGGTGGCATGGGTTGGTGTGAGGGTGATGTTATTCTTTGTTCACCAACCCCACTTCTATTATGTTGTCATACCCTCATCTTGCGCCCACATTTACTTGCTAATAACTGGGTTTTACTATCATATTACTTTTTATTAAATATATTAAGTGGCTTTTTCTAGAATAAAATAAGTTTTTCTTTTTTTTAACTTGGTAGTATTAAATTACAGTTAATTTTAGCATTGATTTTTGTTGACTAATTGGATGAGGGGTGAAGTTTGTATAGTAAAAATTTGATTAACTTGAGTCTAGAAGATTACCAGGAAAAATATATAATTTTTATATAAATTCTTTTTTTTAAATAATATTTTTAAAAAGTCTATAATCATTTTGTGATTGTGACTCTTACGTTTTTTTTTTTACTCAAATTGTTAGGACTTTTACTAAGACTCATGATTTAGTGAGATTAAATATTTCTATATATAATTGAAACAATTGACACAAAAGTTTAACTTATTTAATTAACTGTCAAAAACTAATTTAATTAACATTCGAATCAAAGCGTTGCAGCTGTCACTAACAAAAAATTATACCACCTACCACGTGCCTTTGCAAAAGCAAAATTAGTACAACAATCCTTAACTTTTAAGATCAAATCTAAATTTTTCACAATATGAACAGTTGTTATAGTAGAACTATTCTCAATACAATTTGGTTGTTAACTACATGTAATGCTCATTATGACAACATAACTCTCATATGGATAACTAGTATGACAACATAACTCACATATTGATTTAAACTATTTCTACTGGGCGCTGTTTAACTAAATTATTATGGGGTACTCTTATGAAAATATCTACTAGGCCTATAATATTTGTTAATGATATGTAGTAGTACAAGTTTAGGCTTTATGTATGTAGTTTTATGAATTAGGCTTTATTAATTTAGTAGATCACCGACAGAACATATAATCATGTGAGCCGACACTTTAAATGGACCAAAATGGGACAGCTCGATCCATGAAATGAATGAGATCTCACAAACTTGTTACTTTTCTTTTATTTATTGAAAAGGGCCATACCACACCCTAAATCTTCCCTCTATTTTCATACTACTATTTAGTAAGTTTAGATGGTTAATTAAGGTTATGATCATTACAATTAAAATATAGAATGTGGTGTGTAGGTGGAGACACCGCAGCTTGCATCATATTTGTAAATCTAAGACCCACCAACCACGCAGTCGTGTTCGGGAGTTGTTGACCGTTGAGTCCTAACTAAGTAATGGCTACCACTACATACAATAGTAGTAGGTCACACACATTCCAACCACGTACTTTAAACGTGTGTGTGAATATATATAATACATATAAAGGTTTAATGGACATTGTCTTACGATAACAATTAGCATAAATATTGTTACGCTCATATGATGAGATAATTTTAGTATAAAATTGATTTATATTAATAAGTGCATGGTCTTTTTTTTATATATAATTTATACCTGTAAAATAGGTTTTTAGTATAAGTTGTTAATTACTCAAACAATTTAATGATTAAGTGCAAGTTAACAAATTTTATTGAGACTTATTAATTCAAATCAATTTTTAGTTGGTTTAAATTAGTAAGTCATATAACTTCAAAAATTCAAATACACTTTATAGTGTATGTTTATATCTATTAAAAAATAAGTTGGTGTAAATTAATAACGAAATTGAATTACCTAAAGTGAATAGAGTGTAAAATAAAAAAATCAAATGTTAGTTATTATAGTTGATTATGATATATCTATAATATTTATTTTTGATTTATTATTTAATAGTTGCTATTATTTATTTTATTTTTTAAAATAAATTTTCACTTTAGACGAATCAGTAAAATTAACAAGTTATAGAACAAGTTGTTCCTTTCATGTATCTTTATCAATTAAATGAAATATATTAAATGTAGTATTGATTATATGCAACTTTTAATGGATCATGGATTAGTTATAAAAAATATTTAAAATTTCAATTATAACATACGTTGTCTATTAAAAATAATGATATCAATTTTATTAAATAAAAAAAATATATCACCTATTGAATTATCATCAATTAAATCATAATTTTATTCATAAAAATAAGGATGAATCACAACTATTTCACGTTAAAAATAGTGCACTAAGAATTTCACATCGATTATAGTACAATTGAAAAAATATAATTAATATTATTTTAAAAATTAAAATGATCAATTATTTTAAGATATTTTTTTTTTCAAAAAATCAAGCTTTTGGGACAAAGTGAATGTATTTTTTTAATAGTAAAACTTAAAACAAATAAGAGAAAATCTTAATTTAGTTTATAAACTTTTACTACTAGTATTTGAACTAAAAATTTTATTATATCTATCTTTAAAATATATGTTTATGTTGATTAGATTATGTAAATTAAAAAGTTGATAGGTTGTATTAAATAGGAGAGGAAGCGTGTTATTTGTCGGTGACCATGATTTTAGGAAACTCGAGTAGATGTGTGGATGTGCTATAGTTTACGCCTATTATTTCATTTCATGGTTGAAATTTGTAATCCAATAGAGTGCAACTCGCATAGTCAGTCACACACTCATACTCCACCAAAATTAAAATAAGCATTTCAAGCTGTCTTCTATTTCACTAGATCTATATGTATATTCAGGTACATAAGTAAATTTCAAAGTGATTGAAAAGAAGAAAAAAATAGTAAAAAAGGAAAATGTGTATAAAAATGTAAAAATTTATTGACCTTCCAAATCACACGGCAATTTTAAACACGCTGATTTGTTAATATCCCGCGTAGTTGTGATTCAATGGATATGATACTTTTGTTTGTTTTGAAGACATACTCCTCAGTTTTGTTACTTATAAAATAGAGGGTTGTTAATAAAATTTGAAGTATTTAATTTAAAATTTAAATTAAATGTATTAAATTTGGTTAGTTAATTTTTATTTATAAATAGAATTTGATAAAATAATAGTTAAAAGAAGAAATATAAAATTGATTTGATTATTGGTGTTAGCATGTTAAATATTGAAATAATAGTCAAAGATAAAAATTTAATCACCAACCTCTATAAATTATTATTTATTTCATCTTATTTTAAATGTTTGATTTGATTTGTATGCAATTTTTAATAAAATAATTAATTGTGTTTATTTCAATAATAAAATTAAGTTCATTTATTCAAATATTTTAATTAATTGTAGTTAATAAGAAATATAATAATTAAAATGTAATAAATAAAAATATATTGATGAACAAAATAATTTTTATATTAATATTATAAAATGAAAAATAATTTGAGACCAAAACAACCACAAATGAAGCAGATTTGGATCCTCTCAGTTCTCAGTCCAATTATTTTTCTTTCTGATCTCTCTTAATTCTCTTTATTTATCTTTATTTTATTTTATTCAATATTTTTTAGTTTGAATTAAAAGTTTATACCAAATAGATTATATATGTAAATTTTTTACAAATTTAAAATCATTTAATATATTATTAAAATACATTAAAATTAACATCTTACCAATTTTTATTCTGCATAGTTAATCTTCAAAAGTCTCAATAACATATCAAAACCTTTTAGATTTATATAAAATTTTACAAATATAATAT
>JBBPBT010000685.1:5767709-5778363 GCA_037974875.1 Cicer bijugum
AGCTAACCGATAGACTTCTAGATCTGTTCCTTTAATAGTTGAGATAAATGTTTTTGTTTGGTACTGTACTTTAAAAATATGTATTTCATAAAAAAAAATAAAAAAAAATGAAAGGTTGAGATGATTTGCAATTATATTCGTGATCCGCATTAACATAACGTAATAAAACAATACATGAAAATACAAACAACAAAATCAGGTAGGATCTAATCCTAATTAGAAAAGTAATTTGGTAGCAATTTATTTTGACGTGAAAGTGTGTCATTTATTAGCATGAAGAAAAATGAATATGCTTAGGCTAAGAAATAGAAATAGAAATAGAAATAGAAATAGAAAGAGAAAGGGTTTATCTTAGATAAGAAAAGGTATTAATTTGATCTCCAACCATAACAATAACATAACAACCAGAAAAATCCGCATCGTTCATTTGAGCCATTCAAAGCTATTTATAGTTACACATACCCACTCTCACAACACACACACACACACTCTCTTCTCTTAACACAATTCTCTTTCTCTTTCTCTTTCTCTCTCTCTTTTTTCATTCTCAGATCCATTCACCATGGCATTGCTGGTTGAAACCACCACAAGCGGCCGTGAATACAAAGTCAAAGACATGTCCCAAGCCGATTTCGGCAGACTTGAAATCGAACTCGCCGAAGTCGAAATGCCCGGCCTCATGTCCTGCCGTACCGAATTCGGTCCCTCTCAACCCTTCAAAGGCGCCAGAATCACTGGTTCCCTCCACATGACTATCCAAACCGCCGTTCTCATCGAAACCCTAACCGCTCTCGGTGCCGAAGTCCGTTGGTGTTCCTGCAACATCTTCTCCACACAGGATCACGCTGCTGCCGCCATTGCACGCGACAGTGCCGCTGTATTCGCTTGGAAAGGAGAGACTCTCCAGGAATACTGGTGGTGCTCCGAGCGCGCACTTGATTGGGGTCCAACCGGTGGACCAGATCTGATTGTTGATGACGGTGGTGACGTAACACTTTTGATCCATGAAGGTGTTAAAGCTGAAGAGCTTTATGAGAAGAATGGTCAGTTACCTGATCCATCTTCAACTGATAATGCTGAGTTTCAGATTATTCTTACTATTATCAGAGATGGTTTGAAAACTGATCCTAAACGTTACCACAAGATGAAGGATAGGATTGTTGGTGTTTCTGAAGAGACCACTACTGGTGTTAAGAGACTTTATCAGATGCAGGCTAATGGTACCCTTTTGTTCCCTGCTATCAATGTCAATGACTCTGTTACCAAGAGCAAGGTAATTTTTTATTTCCATTTTTCTGTTTTTTTTATAACATTTTATGTTTATCTGTTTGATTTGATTCAGATCTGTTCTTATTCTTGTTTCTTTCTTGTGTTTTGTTAAATTGAATTTCAGATCTCTGTGTTGTTTCGTAGATCCTGTAAATGGGAGAGAATCATCTTCTCTCGCGCCTTTTTCTTTTATTTTTTATTTAAAATATTTTTATGTACAAAAACTTAACATGCTTTGAGTGTGATGTAATTGTCTTTTTTTTTTTAACATGTCCAATAACAATTTGAAAATTCTTTCTATTATAATAATTTTATGTTAAATTAGCTGGGTCGATTGGATCTGGGAATAGTGAAAAAAAGTTGGTTAGATCTAATGTTTTAAAATGTGGAGATTTGCAATTGAATATAGCTAATGCGATCTAAATGGCAATAAAAGTTCAGATTGTGGTTGCAAACATGATTTGTTTAAAGTTATTATCTATATATATTATTAAGATAGGGTATTAGACTATTTTGTTTCGTAGTCAAAAATGTATAATCTATTTTAAATTGTTTATTGTATAGGAGGAAATTAATATTGGGTTGCTATCTTGTTGTTAAATTTAAAATGTTTTTGTTTGTTTGTGTGATAACAGTTTGATAACTTGTATGGTTGCCGTCACTCACTCCCCGATGGACTGATGAGGGCTACTGATGTGATGATTGCCGGTAAGGTTGCTGTTGTATGTGGTTATGGAGATGTTGGCAAGGGCTGTGCTGCTGCCTTGAAACAGGGTGGTGCTCGTGTGATCGTCACTGAGATCGATCCAATTTGTGCACTTCAAGCACTCATGGAAGGTCTTCAAGTTCTGACTCTGGCTGATGTTATCTCCGAGGCTGACATCTTCGTTACCACAACCGGTAACAAAGACATCATCATGGTTAGTGACATGAAGAAAATGAAGAACAATGCCATTGTCTGCAACATTGGTCACTTTGACAACGAAATCGACATGCATGGTCTTGAGACATACCCTGGCGTGAAGCGCATCACTATTAAGCCTCAAACTGACAGATGGGTTTTCCCAGAAACCAACACTGGCATCATTGTCTTGGCTGAAGGTCGTTTGATGAACTTGGGATGTGCTACAGGACACCCTAGTTTCGTCATGTCATGCTCCTTCACCAACCAAGTCATTGCTCAGATTGAGTTATGGAAAGAAAAGACTTCTGGCAAATATGAGAAGAAGGTATATGTTTTGCCTAAGCACCTTGATGAGAAGGTTGCTTCACTTCATCTTGGTCAGCTTGGAGCTAGGCTCACAAAGCTTTCCAAAGATCAAGCAGATTACATCAGTGTGCCTGTTGAGGGTCCATACAAGCCTGCTCACTACAGGTACTGAGATCATCATGTGATACAGCATGGTAGAGGGAAAGAATAAAATGATTCTATCCGCGTATTGTTTCACTTTCCATTTTGGATTTTTGTTTTCTTCATTACAATTTTTTTATAGATTTATGGAAGATTGAGAATTCTTTTGGATTATCCTAGAATCTCAATTCCATTGGGTTTGAAGGGCATGAGCAAAAAAACCCTGTTGGTCTCTCTGTTAAATGAGACCAATTGGGTATGAATAAAGCTTTGGGTTGCGGCTGTGTGGGTTATGATTTGATTAGTATCATATAATAACGTGTTTGTTTCTGTCCATCTTTGACAACGAAACCAGTACGGAAAAGTTTAGAAAAAGATGTACTTTTGTATCACGTTCGATTTATTTAATTTATATTTCCTAATTTTTTTTTCCACTGTGAACAACCACTTGGCATAACGCATTCTGTACGGTTGAGTTTAATGTTCAGTAGTTCAAATAAAGCAATGCAAATAGTTTTAAAATAGGGCGTAATTAGGAAAAGTGACCGGAATACTTTTCACAGTTGAATAAAAAATTGTTAAAATAGTCTTATTTTATGTCTAAAAATTAACTACTGAAGCGGTAATAATACTCCCTCCTAATTTAATATCCTCTTAACGCGTGTTAATAAGTTAATAAAAAGGGACTCTTAATGAATTTTCAGGTGAAAAACGTAAATTTATTTTCTCTTTCTATAATATCAATAATTATAAAAAAATAAATTTATAAAAATAAACATACTTTTGATAAATTTATTACCATAACTATTTACTTTAATAGAAATGAAATTAATTAGAGGGTCATTTAATAATGGGAGGGAGGGGGTACTCTAAAACCAAAATGCACATCACTTGCATTAATAAATTACTACAAAGTTCTCTTGTGAGGGACCAGTCCAATTTAGACACAAAGCATGATGTTTACATCCAAATATGTAGGATTACTGTGTTGGCTAAATTGACACCCGAAACATATGTCCTTTGAATGCGGATGCCCTCAAAACAACGTTTGGCGGACAGAGGAACCGAGTTCCATTCGCATAATGTTACGTCGATAATTAGATCAATACCTCGCGGCGTGAGTATGACAACTTAAATATATACTCACTTATGCCTTAAAATAAAAATAACTATTTTTATAGTTATTAAAAAAATTAGTTAAATATAATTAAATTTCTTAATTTTATGTAAAATATAATTTAAATATATTTAATTATTTGTTTATATTTTAAACATCTAATTATTAATATTATTTTTTTAATTAAAGTAAGAATATATTAGAAACATTAAAAGAGTAAAATATAATTAATTTTTATTTATAATAATAATAATTAAAATTTAAGATTATTTTTTTGTTTATAATAGTAATTAAATAAATTATGAAATAATTTATTTAGATAAAACAAAAATAAATAAATAATCAAGAGGTGGTTTGAAAAAAATATATACTCCAAACCACACATCTTTATCTTTAATAGGTGAAGAAAAAGAGAAAAGACTATTAATACTGTTATTTTTAATAATTCAAAATATTAAATATATATAGTTAAAAATTTAGTATATTTGTTTTAATATTTTTTTATAATTTGTAATATAAAATATACATTTTATGGTTATAATAAATTTTTAATTATAAATTTGATAAAATCATATATAAATTATAAGAGAATTTTTTTAAAAATTTGATCTATAATTATGTAAAATTAAAAAATTAATTATATTTAATTAAATTTTTATATAATTGTATTTTTTTAACAACATTGACATGCGAAAATACAATAACGAATAAATTTTGAAAACAATGAAGTGGTTGTTTCTTTTGAAGTGATGTGGCCATGATGAGATCATTATTTTACGTAAAATTTACGTCTTTTGAACCTTACTTCGAGAAGAGAATCAATTACACGTTGTTGAACGGTCCTGAGCTACTTCGTGGTGGTAAGTGCACCAAACCCACCCAAAAAGTTCAATATTAAACGGTTTTGTTTTTCTTATTATTTTAGGTTTTTAGCTATTTTTTTCTTCAGTAATAAATTCTTAATATTAGATGTAAAATCATTAATATTTAATTTTGTTAAAAATAACAGTATTAATGTATTTAGTATTTGCAATAAATTTTTTAACATTTAATACCTCATGGTCCTCATCCTTTCTAAATATTAAATATTTTTGAAAATTGTCTTTTTTTATAAGATTTTTTTAAAATTTTTATATATATTAATTATTTATTTACTAACACACTTAAAAATAGTATCAATTATCAAGAAATTTATAATATATATTATTTATTTATTTATAGATTATTATATATATATATATAATTGTGTACATTAGTGTATTTTTGTTTACGTATTATCAATTTACATCTCATAGATATTTTACGGGTTGTTATAAGAAATAATATGATATTATTTATATAATTTGATTTTATAAATTTATAAGAGTATTTTATACAATTAGTATTACAAAATTATTTTTTATTTATTTATAACAAATGCTTATTTCTTTTGTAATTTTTTTTGGACTCAATTTCTTTTGTTTTTGTAATTTTGATTGTGCAATAACCTTATTTCGACTGCCAAAATAGAGGTTGGATCACCTTCCACAAAGTTCCCTTTAATTTTATCTCATTTCTCCCGGAGTAAAATTCAAGCTTCTAGAGGAGCTAAATTATCCATTTTATAAAATAAATATGAAAAATATGTTATAAAGGTATATTGGAATATAAACATGATCATTATGATGTTTCAAATTGGATCCAGCATTTGATAGAAAATAAATAAATGGATCCAGCAGGCGCACAAATGGACAGCTCATTAGTGTTTTTTTTTCTTTAAATATAATTAATTTTAATAGATAATTAAAATAAATAGTTAATTTGGGATTAAAAATAATTACTATTGTGAGATTTTTTTTTGACGGAATTAAAATGTAAACAAAGTATTATGTTCGCCAAATATTAGAGTAAGGTAGTGATTGAGACCTATGATAAGGCTCCGATTATATTTTTTCTCCATTCCATTATTTTCCCATTTTATTTTGTTTTTTATATATATTTTTCTTTTTTTAATATTAAAAATCATAATAAATTTTATTATAATTAATTTACATAATTATAAAATTCTGAATTTAAATTTAAATAAAACGTCCAATTTAATAATAATGGTATTTGTCAATTGAGTTCTAATTTAAGAATGATCTTTTTATATGTTTTACTAAAATAAAATCTTGATTGATATGTATATTAAATTTAAGAAACTAAAGTAAAATATAAAAATAATTGAAAGGATTAAAGGTAATTTAGTTAAATTTAGTTTATTTACATTTTATTAAACATTCGAGAATGAATCTAAAAAAATTAATAGATCTCAATTACCATTTTATTTTAATAAAAAAATTAAGAAATAAAAATAAAATATAAAAAAATTTAAAAGATAAAAAATATAATTTGTTATGGTACAAAATGAGAGGTTCAAAAAAGTATAATTTAATCATACTTGTTTTATTTACATTTTCTCAAACATTTAAAAATAAATCTAAAAAATTTAATATAGATCTTAATCTACAGAAATCTTTATAAATTAAACTAGTTTAATAATTTTAAGAGAAAATTGCAGTAGAATGATTAAAAAAAACTGTTTTTAGTATTGAGGCTAGAGCCGTCAAAATAAGTTACATGGTTCATATAGGGCCGACCTTAATGGATTATAGGTTTCTTTGAATTAGACTAAAAAATTGTGTTTTAATATGAGTCAAATAAATACTACCCGAGTTTGATCCTAGACGGATTGCAGGTTTAACGGATAACGTGCATATTTATAATAATATTATCCGATGTTTATTTGAAAAAAAAACTATAGAGTATAATGTATACATTAATTATGAATTAATTTGAATGTTCATTTTCTTTTATACACAAATTAAGTTTGAATTTTCCAATTAACAGATTCAATTCAAAATTTTCAAAACAACGTACAAATTAAAATAAGTTCAAATTGTCTAATACTCATACGTACTAAACCGAATGAATAATAAGTTTATTTGAATCCAACTAAAGAACCTTAAAAAAATTCAAACTGAAATGATTAAGCTCATACTCTATATTTTAGCAGACTAGGCGGGTTAACCTGAATGAATTAATTCATTTTAACAACTCTAATTGGATCATGAGAGAGTATAGATAATCATTGTATTAAACTAAATGCAGTTATATAAGTGGATTATATCGGATACTTTAAAACAAAATATATATATGGATAAGTGGCACCTACCATTATTAATAAACAATGTTATATGCTTTGATATATCATGTGATTATTAGCATTAGGGTCCAGATTCAATCGGACCTAAAGTAAACTCTACAAAAGAAAATTCTTTAAAATTTACTTTTGAAACTTTTCGAAATGTGAAACTATTAATTAAATTGTTATAATCAATTCATTTAACATTTATTCAACTCTTGTGAAGCCTTTTTGCTTTTTTTTTTTTTTTTTTTTTTTTTTTTTTTTTTTCTTTTTTAATGTAGTAAATATGAGGCCATGAACTATATTGCTGTGAACATGTGATGGACAAGAACACTCAAATTTGTTGTAAGGTCCTGGTCCATGAAGATCCCAAAGTTGAGCAACCATAACACGAAAAGAGATTGTTATGTAAATGTGACTTAAAGATTTACCAATAATACATATATCAAGTGAAAAATATGGTCCACTTTTGTTACCAATAAAGATGTTACCTTTGAAAACAACCAACAATGCATAACATATTCTAAACAATTCTAACCTTCAAGTATGTGAATATTTGTCAAATTTATTAACAACAATACATCTTTGATCACATTCTATCAGCTTAATAGGTAACAAACTCAGTTTTAGCACTGTTCTAATGACTTTTTCTGTCTATCTTCATCAGCAATTTCATCCCCCCTTGTGACATGGAAAAATATATTGTATCAGCCAAGTGATGGAATTGCTATCATCTTAAAGATGAATGAAATAATTGACTCTTCAAATTTCGGAAGGGGTGTAGTGATGCAGTTAAATAAGCCAAAAAAGGGAATGAAAGAGAAGTACTGTTGTCCCACAAGAATTTTTTTCAAGTAGTACATAACTAGAAAAACATTAAAAAGAGTAATGGAATCACATATGCTGTTGAACATATCTTATATGGTGTAAGTTTCCAACCAAGATTGCAACATTTATCAATTAAAAAAATAGGGAAACTCATCGCCCAATGTGTGTGTATAGTGACCCGGATTCCTTGCAGTAGAAGTTTTACGTGGTTACACACAGTAATGAATCTCGACCATTGATTCTAGATCGGACGGCTCAAACTACACACTTAGTAAATTACTTTTAAACAATATCGGCCGTTGATTTAGATCAAATGGCCAAGATTTGCAACTTTGTCACGGTTACAATAGAGAATTCATTTCCATGTGTATCCATTTAAAATGATGCTTCATTTTATAAACATTTAACCAACAACAATAATTTTATTGATTGGATATTTATCTTACCAGAAAGCTCAAAAAGCAGTCATAGATGCTAAGTTTTCAACAGGCTATCCAATATAGTTCTAAAATCACTAAGTTAGGAAAAGGACAGGTAAACTAATTAACTTTTCAACACAAATGACCTCTTTTCAAAAACATTGACTTCAAATGAGATTATATCCTTTTGATATTGCAAGAGACCTAACTTTTTAATTAATTGATTTGATTTAGTCAAATCTTACAACAGATGTTAGTCTAGATTCTAAAATGTCACTCTGCCTAACAGATGCTAGATGCAAACTACAACACATTTTCTTAATCCTCAATATATCATTTGAACTTATTTTATGCTGATAAGCTAATGAGTCACAAAAATCATGTTACTACACTTTCTTATCACATATCTTAAAACTTTCACCATTGGTTCATTGTGATCTTCACTTTTGATTCAGAAAATGTCGTCACCTAATTGGTTGAAACTGCATAGGAAAGTAAGTGATTGAGTTTCTACATATGTGAATGGTGTTCATCTTGTGATGGAAAAACTAAAGGAAATAAAGACAACATTTCCACACAGAACTCAAATAAGCTCAAATTAGATAGTGGCAAAGAGCAATAAAATTTAATGTTTGGAAACAGCCAATAAGAGATTCTTCTAACTACTTCTAAATAAGGTGGTTATGCAGTTCACATTTTCACTTGTTGTCTTCACTATACTAACAGGAAGAAATCAACTGATTTTCTCTTGCAACTAAATCTGATATTACGAACTCTCTTATGCATAATACTGTTTGTTTCATTATGAAGAGCCTCTTGTAGTAAATCAAATATAACCTAGATTTTCTATTGTCTCGTGCAGATCGAATGCCCCTTATAGCTTGATTTTTCCATAAAAACACAATTTCATGAAAACATTTAACTTCGGGAAAATCTTCATCATTACCATGGTTTTAAATTGCAATTTGCAACTGCCGCAAAATACAGAATTTTTTTAAGCCTCTACAACCACAATTGAGGCTACATCAGCTGCAACTATCTGCATTTTTCTCTAATATCAACAATTGCAGTATAACTGCTACTCCAACCACAATCACAATTTTAAACTCTAACATTTTTTATCCTAATAACAGAAGGTTATCAACACAAATTCAAGAAAAAAGTTCAACACTACAACGAAGTCCAATTATTAATTGTTGTATTATTATTTGATTGTACATTTTTGTTTCCAAAAGGGACACCTTTTAATATTTCTAGACTCAGCTCTTACTCTGATAAAACAATGTAGGAAAAATGAAACTGTAACTCCAAATTTCAATCAAACATATTTTCCTAACAAATAGGCATCAATTCATAATGCCAAGAAAAAAGGCACTTCCACAGTGATATAAAACAAAATAAGATATTTTCATAGATACACTAATGATATAACATAACATAATGTTAAAAAATAAAGCCAATAATAGAAAGCATTTAAAAATTAAAATAATAATCTTATTAGCTACACAATAAAACTCATAAAAGAAACAACAAAAAATAATTAGATAATGAAAGAAAAGAAAAAAAGGGCAAAAAGAGAAATGAAAATAAACTTTCCTTGATCCATGAAAATGTCAAGTCTTGATTTGTTGAACACCTCTTGCACATGCAGTAATAACCTCACAACCTCTACTATAAGGATTTGCTTGTCTTGGATGACAATTGTAATAAGAAGCACCAGCTTTATCACAAGGAACCATGTCTCTCTTCAATGTATCATAACTAATGTACTTTTTCTGCATTGCTAAAATTCTTCTATTTGTCTCTGAATCCATCTCAGGCTCTGTTAAACACTCACCAATGCTCTTTGTGCAAACCCTCTTTGTGATTACTGTATCAATTTCACTGTGTTTCAACAAATTGAGGTCTACTGTTGATATCAGGGAAGTGCAAATTGGGAGATGAGTATGAAATAGGAAGAATGTGAGAGAGAGAAAGAGAAAGAGGGTGGAAGTGATTCTGAGTTGGGACATTGTTGTGTGTTTGGTGGTTTCTTGCTTTCAGTTTGAGTGAAAGAGATGCTTTGGTTGTTGGAGGGTTATAAATATTAGTAATGAATGTGTTGAATTTTGAGTTTTAACAAATTACATATTAATATTATATATTCATGAAATTGTAAATATTACTTGAAATAATTTCTTTGTAAACATTTAATTTTTTACCTTTAAAAATTGTGATATAATATGTTAATTGCATTAATTTAATTTTTTTTAGTAATTTTACATTAATTTTAATCATAATTTGAATTAATTTATCTATAATTTTTAACTCTTTTATAGATTAATTTGTGAATAATTAGTTTATGTTAAATGTCTACTGTTCACAATTTTGTAAAACTCACCGCTCCACTCAACTTGTTTCGAGATATTTAAAATTTATATTTTTTAAAATACATTTGTATTAAAATAATTTAATTAAAATTTTCTAAAATGAAAAGTATTTAAAATTTAAAATTTAAAATTTTC
>JBBPBT010000685.1:5789772-5801526 GCA_037974875.1 Cicer bijugum
TTTATATCATCAAACAACAATTATTGATATCATAAATTTTATTTTTATTTTTATGATTTTCAATAAAAGTCAAGGAGAAGTATTTTTGTAAAAGAAATCGTTAATGTATATATTAAATTTCAAAAATGATATTATATTAAGGGTACAAACAAAAATTAAAATTTTGCCACAACAATGAAAATTAAGGTACTACTGAGTTTAATAATCTTTCTAATTGGATCTACTATAGAGAATTTATGGTTCTACCTATTTTGACAAATTCACATATGCACTACAAATTGGTATTTCTCTTTTCACAGTGAATCATATGACAAAGTATTTCATGAGAATAAATTCAATCTAATGTCGTACTATTGGATAACACGCATTTATATCATGCTCGACTCCCCAATTTAAAGCATAATGGTTTATGTTATATAAGGAGAGTTTCTTGATTAAATTATAAAAGGAGAGTTGATAAGACTTTTAAAATTACATTGTATCTTCTCTTCAATAAAAAAAATTATAATATATTTATTTATTTTGAAAAAATGAATACACTGTCTTCAAATTTATAAAAAATGTTATCTAAAAATATGTATGATTATTTATATTAGATTTTTGTTTACTCATAAAAATATGTATATTATTATTTATATTAGGCTTTTGTTTACTCGTAATTTTACCCATCTAAACACAAGTTCAGTTATATTAGATTTTAAAGTTGAGTTAGGTACTTATAAATTGCATATAATTTTAAATAAGTCCGTTTGTGGAGAAAATAAATAAAACAATTATAAGTTTTAAAATAATTGAAAAAATGCTGATAATGTTATATTAGATATTTTATTTTGTTGCAATTTTATGAGTTAATTATAATCGTATTTATTATATTTTTTAAATTGTGTTTAACATAATAACAATAATAACAAAAATAAAAACAATAATGAAACAAATAGAGATATTGTGGCACATTTTAAATAGGATGGACAGAGATCCAAAAATAATTTTGTAGAAGTAATACTGACACGTCCGCATATTTTTCTTTAAAATAATAATAATAATAATAAATAAAAGTTATTCTCTTTTTATTTCACTCTTTCTTTTTATCCTTTTTCTTCTCTCTCGCCAAACCCCATCTCCCCCGCATTTTTGTATTTTTTTGTTTTTATTTCTTCTTCTTTCCTTCTCCTTAATTCTTCTCTTCTGATATCATAATACTTAAACCCTCAATACTTAAAATAAATTTAACATTCTTAAGTGTATAATTTCTCATACTTCTTTAAAATTTTCTTAGTTATGATTTTGAGTTAAAGTTTGTGTTTTAAGGAAAGAGAAGATTACTTATCTATTGAGAGTTGTTTATTGAGACTATTTGAGGTGAATACACAACTCTAATGGTAGTATGAATATCTACAAAAAAAATGTAGTTTTGGTTAAAAATCTTATTTTGTGGTTAGAGTATATTTAAATAATATTTTATAGTTTCCTATAGTTAGCTAAACTTTAGAATAATTTTTCTAAAGTCTTGAGAATATTTTTTTTTGCTCGAACTTGTCAGTTGAGGTCCTACATGCTACTTTGAGAGTTGTTGGGGAACAAACTTAGACGATTTTCTATATTGGTGAGTTGACGACGGTTATGGTTATATATTTTTATAATGCTATAATTATTATTTTAATCACTTTCTATATTAAAGTGTTTATTTAAAAATTTGGGAAACACAACTTTTGAAATTTATCTCGATTTCGTCATTTATTTATGTTAATGGTCTTTGTTATGTAAGATGCTATTAGTTTGATTTATGTATATATTAAGAGTATTTAAATAATAAAATTTTATGCGATTGAATATGTTTTCCATAAATTACGATGAGTAAAAAATAGTTTTAAATATGTGTGTTGGAAAATCGTTGTTATAATTATAGTAGTATTTATTATTCCTTTTAAAATTGTGTTTAACACAATAATAATAATAATAATAATAATAATAATAATAAAAACAACAATAAAAACAAAAACTGAAACGAACAGAGATATTGTGGCACATTTTAAATAGGATGGACAGATGTTCAAAAATAATTTTGTAGAAGTAATACAATGGGCCAATTCGTCCATTAGAAAATGGGCCGAAGTATATGGTCACCTTATGACTATTTTAATCTGCACATCCACACCTAAGTCTGTCACCCCCCAAATTATCAATAAACGTCAAAATATAATTTTGTCATTTTAATTATCTATAAAACCTTCAACTTTTTTAACTTCTTCTTTTTTTCACCCTTCTTTCAAAACTTTAGAAAAATTAACTTAACCTTCAAAACTTTCAAAATATTTGAAATCAAAAGTAAGTGGCACTCAAAAACTTCAAAGCTCGGTAACATAAATTTTTCAAAATATTCAAAAGTTTTAAAAGTTTAGAAATGATAATTTCTAGAATTTTTTAAATTTTCGAACAATTTAAAATTTACGAAATAGAAAATTTTAGAATTTTAGAAACTATCGAAGCTTTTTAGATTTATAAACTTTCGAGACTTTCTAAATTTAGAAACTTTTAAAACTTTCCAGATTTGAAAACTTTAGAAATTTTTCAAATTTTCAAAATGTAATCCTTATTTCGAGAATTTAAAAGTTCTGAAAGATTCAAAAATTTAAAACTTATGAATTTATCGATTTTGAAACTTAGTATAAAAATTTAAAAAATAAAATTGTGTTTTAAAGTGTTTTAAAGGGTTGCAAGTGCAACTCTAGAAGTAGAAGATAGAATTCCCCCCACCTCATTTATTAATTTTAGTGAGAGAGAGATTCTTAAATTAGGATAACACTATTCTCACTTTCAATAAAATTGTAAAGACGAGTCATCGAAATCCACACACCTCTTTCTTCTTCATATGTATTTGTTTCAACTCAATTCTCTCTATGTAACCACATCTCACATTTCTCTCTTTAAATTCATCCTCATTCATTGATGCCTTTTTCATGCTTAACCATAAACACATAAATAAAATTTTGATATATTTTGTTACCGACCATTTAATCTTTGAATCATATCAAAGTTGTTGGTTTGGTTGAGATGATGAAACAATCATATTTACACATTTCAGTTTCAAAAATAAGAAAAAAAATCATGTAATTATTTTGACAATAAAATAAAATCAATATTTATCAAACACACTTGTACAAATACTTAAAATTTGTTTTTTTTTTTTCTTTCTTTTTTTATGAAATGTTGAAACGTTTAGTCCATAATTTGTCTAGAAAACAATCATACATAATTAATTACGTTTCAACTATAAGAAAATAAAATCATATATTTAATTTACAATTAGTTTTTTATGAGATGTTGAAACGTGTAGTCCTTAGTTTTGAAACTTTTTAGTTAGAAAACAATCATATATAATTAATTCGGTTTCAAATATAGAAAAATAAAATCATATATTTAATTTAAATTGAAAACGAAAACATACATTGTATAATTTAAATTTAAGACCAAATTGGTTATTTTATTTTCTAATGATATATATTCAGTATAATAAATATTATATTATTTTCTGTCAACAAAATTTATAATTATTTTTAATCATAGTTTGACTGTCTATATTTTTTGACTTTTTATTAGTCATAAACATTTCAATAGGTCCAATTATTTTTTTAGTAAAAAAATATGATATAAATTTATTCCATTTGAAACTCAAAGATAACCTATATATTGTCAGTTTTTCTCTAGCATCACATCCACTCAATATATTAGTCTTTTCCTATACATCGTTTTAATTTGTATTATTTCTTCACTTACTTCTTTGTGTGTTGCAATAACTTTTAGCGCAAACCATACATTTGATGTACTCAATTATGGTGCTATCGGAGATGGCTCTACCGATGATTCAAAAGTATATATATTTTTTGTAATTTCATATTTTTTCATGAAATTATACTTAATTTTCCGTATAACACATTTCTAATGTAATTATAACTTGTCAAATCTAACAAACAATATTTTAAACTATTTGATACCTTACAAAGGCATTTTCAAAAGCATGGAAAGACGTGTGTGGTACAACTATAGGCAACCCAACAATGATTATACCAGAAGGAAAAACATTTGTGTTGCAACCTTTGATGTTTAAAGGTCCTTGCATATCTTCAAACGTTATAATTGAGGTACCATGTTTAACAATCCAGTTATTTTTCACGGAAGCATGCATGTGTCATTGTGTAGATGTAACATATCCAAACAAAAATATGTAAATTGTAGAGTATCTGCAACTAACACTTTAAGATATTAATTAATGGTAATTATTAGTCAATTATATGAGTTATTTAGTTTTATTCAATTTTTTAAAATGCATTAAATATTTTATTGTTTAGCAATATTGAAATAAAAATTAATATTTTATCAAAAATTTAAAATTTCATTTAGTATGAAAAAAAATGGTGTTAAAACATTTCTTAAATGTGATTGCACCATTTACTAGCTTAACGGTATAAAATATTGCCAAAAAGAAAATTATTTGTTTGATATGTACAACAATGTTAAGGATATATTTTTTGGATTGACAGCTTATAGGAAATATCACTGCCCCAGAAGACATTAATGCTTGGAAATTTCAATATGGTAAAAATAAACTCTTTTGGATCCAATTTTCGACAATAAGTGGCCTTGTCTTCAACGGTTCAGGAGGATACATTAATGGTCAAGGTGCTCCATGGTGGTTGAAGTTTCCTAAAAATCAAGAAAAGTATAGACCCATTGTAAGTTGGTAAACAATTATACATTATAGTTATTAAATATTTGGATATTTACTACATTATTTAAGTTACATTGGAATATTGATTTAAGTATATAACTATTTTGAAAATATGGATATGCAGGCTCTTCAATTTTCTGGCCGTCAAAATCTAACACTTTTTTAACTCAACTCACATAAATAGTTCGAAAAATCATATAAGCATACATTCGTGCAAAGACGCTACCATCTCCAATCTTTATATAGTTGCACCAGAAGATAGTCCCAACACAGATAGAATTGACATCTCAACATCGTCTAATATTCAAATTAGACATTCAACCATCGAAACCGGTGATTATAATATATATATATATATATATATATATATATATATATATATATATATATATATATAATACATGTCTAGAATTTTTGATATTGTCGCTGTTAATATGTGCTACTCTTATGTCAAATTTTAATTGTGCTTTTGGTAATATAATACTATTTTTATTTGATTATAATTTTACAATATACAAATACAAAATATTACTTTTTTTTCCCTTACATTCTTAATGGTTAGCAACATATTTTTTTAACTTATTTTTTGAGACATAGAGGTATGTTTAGGTTGATTATAGTGTTATAATATTTTATTAAAATTTACTAAAAATTACGAGGTCAACCTTTGAACCATAATCATATTAGTTAGATTTTTTTCGGGTTAATTTCTTTTGATTTTGATCTTCATTTTTCATAACCCTTGTCCATTAATTATAGGCGACGATTGCATTGCCATTAATAGTGGCTCAAGCCAGATCAACATAACTGGTATTTTTTGTGGACCTGGTCATGGCATCAGGTAATCATAATCAGTTGAAGTTAAACAAATATTTGAAGTTTAATAATAATTTTCACATTATGTATTTTATAGTTTGATTAATATTGAATCTCTTTGCATGGGATTGGTGAATCTAGTGTTGGTAGTCTTGGAAAAGGTAAAAGTTATGCTACCGTAGAAGGAGTATATGTAAAAAATTGCACCTTTACTGGAACTTCAAATGGAGCCAGAATCAAGACATGGAAGGTAAGGATTGATGACATATGATTAATCGAATGGAATTAGATTGTTTTCTTTTTTGTTGATGCTTAGAAGATTAAAGGGATTAAATCATAGTCTTGTCTTTATAGATGTATTACGTCTTGTCTTATTTTGTTGATAAAATTTATAATAAAGATACGAGGGAATATATAATGTTAATAGATAGTCTAATATTAAATATGATACGAAAAATCATTAAAAGTGGATATAGTTATTTATCATGTAAATGAATTTTAAATAGATGAGTACTTAGACTTGAATTCGAAACATTTTAAGAATAATATGTACATTTTGTTGTTTTTGTCAAATGGAAGATTATAGTGATTTCTTTTTTGTTGATACTTAGAAGATTATGTGATTAAATCATAGTCTTGTCATTATAGATCTATTACGTCTTGTCTAATTTTGTTGATACAATTGACAATTATAATAAAGATACGAGGGAATATATAATGTTAATAGATGTGAATATAGTTATTTATCTTATAAAAGAATTTTATATAGATGAGTATTTAGACTTGAATTCGAAACATTTTAAGAATAATATGTATATTTTGTTGTTTTTGTTATTTGAATTAGGGAGGCAGGGACATGCGTGGAATATCAACTACGAAGATATTAAACTTGTTGGAGTAAAGAATCCAGTAATTATTGACCAAGAGTATGACCGTTTAGAATTTGATATAACGCGTAGAGCAGTCTAAGTGAAAAATGTTACATACAACAACATTAAAAGATCCTCAATTAATGGATATGCAATCCAATTTAATTGTGATTCCATCATTGGGTGCACCAACATTGTATGAAACGATATAAAAATAACAAAGGTTGATGGAGGCGAAACAAATGCATCTTGCAAAAATGCTCATGGAAAGTACTCATTGTGTTATCCACCCGCCTCATGTCTATCTACAAACAATAGTACTATAATTGGTACTAAAATAACATACAATCAAAATGCGAGATACTAACATTTGTTGTTGTATCGTTTAGTTTTTAGTTAATAATAATGTAAGAGTTAAATAGTATTAAATAGGAACAATTTTTTTTAGAAAGTTATTTAATTTCTAAATATCTAGTTGTCTAAGGTTATTACGAATTAATGAAGTGATATCTTGTTCTTTTTAATGGTGGTTATTTTGGGATTATAGAAGAAATCAAGGGTTGATGTAGTAAAAATTCTTATAAGATTTATTTCCAATCATCTATATTCCACAATGCAAGGTAGGTAAACTCTTTTGGCAACTCTCAAACTTTTACAAATTTACGATTCTTGGTAATGAAAAAAAGTTAACTCGCATGTAAAATCTATATTTGAAAAATTCTTACGAGTTTAAGAAAACTCTAACAAAATTAGTAAACTCTCGATTTTATTAGTGTTTTACGCGTTTATAATTTTACATTAACCAGTCTATCTTAAAATGTAAAAATTTGATAAATATTAAGCAATATCCAATTTAATCATGTATGTGTTGTAATGTTTATTGGTTTTAAAAATTAAATTTATGTTTTTAGTGTTATTTACAAAGACAACTGATGAAGAATAAACACAAAAACACAATAAAAAATAATACACAATGAATATAAAATTTTCCCAATTTGCAAGAACTCGTGAAGAGCAACAACAAATATATGACGACAGATTAATCAAAATAAAAGAGAGTAAAAAACACCAATATTTTAACGTGAAAAATCCCTTAAAGGTAAAAACCATGGGTCGTCTAGACCAAAAAAATAGCTTCACTATAATCAAATAAGGGTGTCTCAAAATGATGCACAAATTGGATCTATAACCAGCCAAAATAATAAAACACTAAAGTCTTCAACTGACAAAACAACAAGAAGAATAACACCTAAAAACCTGCTACTGTGGGAGCACTATTTCTCTCCCTCCAGACATCATTTTGCCGATCTGACTGTTGACCACAAAGACCTGAATGTTGCGAACTTGTTGTCCAAAAATAAGCCCGAACCAATGGTTAACAATTGCACAATCAATATTTTTCTGAGACTGATTTAACAAAATCGGGAATAGGGTTACTCTTCTATTTTTTCTTTTTTTCTTTTGGTGATTGTCTTTCCTATCACAATAGTTTCTCTCTCTTCTATCCTTAAGTAGGCCACTCTCCACTTAAATAAATGAGACACATGAAGTACAATATTTGGACATTTCTCCACATAGGATGAAAACCCAATACCCAACATATCTCTCTCACAACTATGTGGAGATAATCGCCAAATCGACGATATCACAACAAGTTTCAAACTTTCCTCTTAGTAATGCTTCAGTCATCATATCAAAACCATTATAATCATTATGAACTTTAGCCAATTTCAACAACTTAGCTTCCAAAACATTATGTATCCAATGATACCTCACATCAATGTGTTTATACCTGCTATGAAACGTCACATTATTACCAAGATAAATAACGTTTTGACTATCGACAAATAATACATATTTGTCCTAGTTAAACCCAAGCTCCTGCAAGAATTTCGTCAACCAAATTAACTATTTGCATACTTCAGTAATGGCAATGAACTCTTCCTCCATTATAGACAATGCTACACATTTTTGTAATCTAGACTGCCAAGTCATAGCTCCATCTGCAAATTTAATCTTATAGCCTGAAGTTGACTTTCTAGAGTCAATATCTCCAACCATATATGAGTCGAAGTACCCCACCAAAATAGGTTTGTCACCTCCAAAACAAAGCCTCATACATCTAGTACCACGAAGGTACCTCAAAATCTATTTTACAGCATTCCAATATTCTCTATCTAGATTTGACAAAAATCTACCGACTATATCAACAACATGCACAATATCTGGTCTACTACACACCATTGCATACATCGAACTACCCACGACATAAGCATAAGGAATCGTTCCATGTCTCTTTTCTCATCTTCACTAGAAGGAATTTGTTTAGAACTCAAATTAAAGTGAACAGCAAGAGGAGTACTTACAGCCTTGGAGTTTTCCATTTGAAACAATTGCAACACTATCTCAAAATAGTGTTGTGACATCCAAATTTTCTTCTCCTTTCTGTCACGCATGATTCTTATGCCAAGAATCTATTTAGTTGCTCCCATGTCTTTCATGGCAAAGGACTCACCAAAATGCTTCTTTAACCTGTCAATCTTGTAGATGATTGTCTCTGCCTCTTAGACCTCCTGAGTTGGGTTAGAGATGATTTAGTACCATCACTTAGATTTTCATCGTGTGACAACTCATGATCTTCACTAAATGAAATATTTACATCATCTATAAGTTGACGATCATCAATATAATCATGTGACACATCATTCTCAACAATACCATCAGTAGTATCCAAATCAGGAATAGGTGACCGAGCGGGATCACCATCAGCTAAGACGTAATTTCTCTCATATGTAATCTTCTCCACCTTATCAATTACTTAAATAGTTTGGTCTTCCATGAACACTACATCATGACTTCTAATAACCTTTTTGTTTATAGGATCATACAATTGGTAGCCAAATTCATCCTCACCATAACCAATAAAGATACATTGCTTTGACTTTGCATCCAACTTGGATCTTTCATCCTTTGGAACATGCACAAAAGCATTGCAACCAAAGACTCTAAAGTGATCATACTTGCGAAACCATACCTTGTTTGGCACCTCACTCTTCAAAACAGTAGTAGGAGTAAGATTACTAACATGCACCGTCGTGTACAGTGCCTCACCCCAATAATGTTTTGACAACTTAGCTTCAGAGAACATACACATCACCCTCTCAACAAGTGTCTGATTCATCCTCTCTGCTAAATCATTTAGCTGAGGAGTTTTTGGAGGAGTCTTTTCATGTGCTATACCCTGCTGTTTGCAATAGACATCAAATGGTCCACAATACTCACCACCGTTGTCAGTACGAACACGTTTCAGCTTTTTGTCTGTCTGCCTCTCAACCAAAGCATGAAATTATTTGAATTTCTCCAACATTTGGTCTTTTGTCTTTAGAACATAAACCCATAGTTTCCTGGGACAGTCATCAATAAAAGTAACAAAATAAAGTGCACCACTAAAAGATTTTATCTTTAAAGGGCCACAGACGTCAAAATACACCAATTAAAGTAACTCTGACTTTCTAGATGGATGATGCCTTTTGAAGGATACATTAGTTTGTTTACCAATCATGCAATGAAAATATTTCTCCAAATCTACATACATGTTGATGTGCAAAATTCCATTCTTCTGTAGATTTATCAACCGACTTTTTAGAAAAAATAGAAAGATACATTTTCTTCACAAATACCAAATATTTCATTGTGTTCTTCTACAAATGGTAATTAGTATCATTCAAGCATACCATATTTCAGTTATTAATTAATAACTAATATTTTTTAGTCACATGATTGTATAATAAGACCCACAAAATTTACACATATTATATAATAATACATTTATCTAAAAGTTGTATCATTTTTAGATATTTATATCATCAAACAACAATTATTGATACCATAATTTTTTTTTTTATCATTTTCAATAAAATTCAAGTAGAAGTATTTTTGTAAAAGAAATCGTTAATGTATATATTAAATTTCAAGAATGATATTATATTAAGGGCCACAACCAAGAAAATTAAGGTACTACTGAGTTTAATAATCTTTCTAATTGGATCTACTATAGAGAATTTATGGTTCTACCTATTTTGACAAATTCACACATGCACTACATAATAATAAACAAATACAAAAACAATAATGAAACAAATAGAGATATTGTGGCACATTTTAAAGAGGATAGACGGAGGTTCAAAAATAATTTTGTAGAGGTATTCTAACCTCACTTCCACATCTAAATGTGTCACCTTCAATCTATGTGAAAAATACAAGTTTGTCGTTTTAATTATCTATAAAACCTTCAACTTTTTTAACTTATCATTGTTTTCACCCCTTTTTCTAAACTTTGAAAAAATTAACTTAACCTTTGAAACTTTCAAAATCTTTGAAATCAAAAGCAAGTGGTACTCGAAAACTTCAAAGTTCGGAACATAAAATTTCCAAAATATTCAAAAGTTTAGAAATAACAATTTCTAGAATTTTTGAAATTTTTGAACAATTTGAAACTTACGAAATAGAGAATTCCATAATTTTAGAAACTTTCACAACTTAAGCTTTCGAAACTTTTTAAATTTCTAAAATTTTAAAACTTTTTAGATTTATAAACTTTCGAGACTTTATAGATTTAGAAACTTTTGAAATTTTTTAAATTTAGAAACTTTCGAAACTTTTTAAATTTTTGAAATGTAATCCTTACTACGAAAATTTGAAACTTCCAAAAATTTCAAAAATTTAAAACTTACGAAACTATCAATTTTAAAACTTATTATAAATAGTTAAAAGAATAAAATTGTATTTATGTATTTTAAGGGGTTGCAAGCACAACTCTAGGAGTACAAGGTAGAATTCCCCCCTCATTTATTTATTTTAGTGAGAGAGAGATTCTTGAATTAGGATAACACTATTCTCACATTCTGTAAAATTCTTAAGAGCAGTCATCGAAATCCACACACCTCTTTCTTCTTCAAACGCATTTGTTTCAACTCAATTCTCTTTATATATGACCACATGTCACATTTCGCTCTTTAAATCCATCCTCATTCATTGATGTCTTTTTAATGCTTAACCATAAACACACAAATAAAATTTTGATATATTTTGTTATCGACCATTTAATCTTTGAGTCATATCAAAGTTGTTGGTTTGGTTGAGAAGATGAAACAATCATATTTACACATTTCAGTTTCAAAAATAAAATAAAAAACCATGTAATTATTTTGACAATAAAATAAAATCATTATTTATCAAACTCTTTTACAAATACTAAAATTAGATTTTTTTTTAATTTTTTTTTTATTTTTTTTATGAAATGTTGAACGTGTAGTCTATAGTTTTGAAACTATCTATCTATAT
>JBBPBT010000685.1:5801545-5850437 GCA_037974875.1 Cicer bijugum
AGTTTTTTATGAAATGTTGAAACGTGTAGTCCATAGTTTTGAAACTTTTTAATTAGTCAAATAAAGAAAAATAAAATCATATATTTAATTTAAATTTAAACCGAAAACATACATTTTATAATTTTAAATTTAAAACTAAATTGGTTAATTATTTATTTTCTAATCATATATATTCAGTATAATAAATACTATTTTTTTTTCTGTCAACAAAATTTATAATTATTTTAAATCTTAGTTTGACTGTATATATTTTGACTTTTTATTAGCCATAAACATTTCAATAGGTCCAATTATTTTTTAGTAAATATATTATGATATAAATTTCCAAGATAATCTATATATATATTGTCAGTTTTTATGTGATTGAATATGTTTTTCATGAATTACAATAAAATTAGAAATAGTTTTAAATACATGTTTTGATAAATCATTGTTATATTTATGGTAGTATTTAAAATTGTGTTTAACACAATAATAATAATAATAATAATAATAATAATAAAAACAAATACAAAAACAATAATGAAACAAATAGAGATATTGTGACACATTTTAAATAGGATAGACGGAGGTTCTAAAATAATTTTGTAGAGGTATTCTAATCTGCACCTCCACACCTAAATCTGTCACCTTCAATCAATGTGAAAATACAAGTTCGTCGTTTTAACTATCTATAAAACTTCAACTTTTTTAACTTATCATTATTTTCGCCCATTTTTCTAAACTTTGAAAAAATTAACTTAACCTTTGAAACTTTCAAAATCTTTGAAATCAAAAGTAAGTGGTACTCGAAAACTTCAAAGTTCAGAACATAAAATTTCGAAAATATTCAAAAGTTTTGAAAGTTTAGAAATAACAATTTCTAGAATTTTTGAACAATTTGAAACTTACGAAATAGAGAATTCCATAATTTTAGAAACTTTCACAACTTAAGCTTTCGAAACTTTTTAAATTTCTAAAATTTCAAAACTTTTTAGATTTATAAACTTTCGAGACTTTATAGATTTAGAAATTTTTGAAATTTTTTAAATTTAGAAACTTTTGAAACTTTTTAAATTTTTGAAATGTAATCCTTACTATGAAAATTTAAAACTTCCAAAAATTTCAAAAATTTAAAACTTACAAAACTATCGATTTTCAAACTTATTATAAATAGTTAAAAGAATAAAATTATATTTATGTATTTTAAGGGGTTGCAAGCACAACTCTAGGAGTACAAGGTAGAATTCCCCCTCATTTATTTATTTTAGTGAGAGAGAGATTCTTGAATTAGGATAACACTATTCTCACTTTCAGTAAAATTGTTAAGAGGAGTCATCGAAATCCACACACCTCTTTCTTTCTCAAACGCATTTGTTTCAACTCAATTCTCTTTATATATAACCACATGTCACATTTCTCTATTTAAATCCATCCTCATTCATTGATGCCTTTTTAATGCTTAACCATAAACACAAATAAATTTTTTTTATATTTTGTTATCGACCATTTAATCTTTGAGTCATATCAAAGTTGTTGGTTTGGTTGAGAAAATGAAACAATCATATTTACACACACTACTAGAAATCTATGTTTTTCCTGCGGATTGTCCTGCAGATTTAAGCACAAATTCCGCAGAAAAGCATGTTACCTACGGATTATCTAGCGGAACTTTATCCCCACGTAAAACCTTGGTGGATAATTATTACATGAGGATTTTACTATCCGCAGATAAATTACCTGAGGATTTTACTATCCGCAGGTAAATTACCTGCGGATAAATCCACAGGAAACAGAAATAAAATCCGCAGAAACTTTGAATAATTTTCTTGCAACGTTTCATGCAGATATATCTGCAGTACATTTCCTACAAATATACTTCGTATAAAAATTTGCAGGTAATTACACGAAATTTTGCACTACCAATGCATTTCACCTGAAAATTCGCTGGTAATTTCTTTCAACAGCTTAAATTTCCACGTTAATCGAATTTGTCTGAATTTTTATTTATATAAAAATTTTAACAAATTTAAATACATGCATTGCCAGATTCGAAATTTTAAATTTAAAAAAATTAAAATTAAAAATCTAATTTGTAAAATTATAAACGAGAAAATCAAAATGTTGTAGTAAATAAATGTCGGAAAATGTTAGACCAACATAAGAGGATTTCCATGCTTTCAACGTGGAACCAGATAGTGATACAAATTTTATTTCCGATGAGGTTGTACCAGAAATACTAGTAGTACCCAATCAAATCAAACTTAGAGCAAAAACTACATGGTTTTTGTCATTATCTATCTTTGAGTTCTCGTTCAAATTAAAACAGCTTTTCCCGAACAGGCTGTAAAAATAGTTTCGAGTCGTTGCATATCTCAATTTTATCTTGATGCGAGATATTTGATGATTCATTAAGTCTCACTTCCATCTGCACACAGAAAAATTTGCCATAATTTTAATAAAGCAGAGAAATGAGTTAACAATACATGCAAATAATTATGGACAAAACTTGACCTGTCTAGCTGTCATAAACATCATAATATATTTGGTTGAATAAGTTATGTATTTCACTAAATCAGTTAAGCAAGCCAAACTAAGCATGCTATGTACAAAAATAACAACAAAAGCATTTTTGTTATTACATTCTTATTGTAATTGATATACAATTTCAATAGTGAGTTATCACAAAAGTTGGATTCAAAACTGGATGAGTTTTAGCCACAACCCAAGTCTTTGTAAATTCCCTATCGTTATCTTTTAAATTCTATACAATTCTGGTTTTGATATGTGGCTATTAAGCTATCACAAAATAAATGTGCAGCAATCTCAGTGTTACAATCAGTATTAAGATAAGAGGTACCTGCAAGTCATCTAGTTCACCGAATGAGATCTCTGGAAAATCTATGTGCCCGCCAAGCAACCTCTTATCTCCACGTATAATCCATTCCCCTGTATAAAATTATTGCAAATCAACATGACTCATAAAGTAGTTAGACAGAAATGCAAAATAAAAAAGAACAATTGGATTTAACATGTAATAACTCACCTTTCACTTTTAGGGACAGTTCATACGTGAAACTGACGCGTTTCTTGTTCCGAACTACCACCATAAATGCCTAACAAATTAATGTACGTTAAGTAGGTATGCTCTTGAATTGAGTTAGTTTGAATGGTAATTTAGGTTTTTGATTGGTTGAGTGAGAGAGAAGAGAAAATAGTCAATACTTGCTACACTTACATCTCCAACACATTTTGTCACATCTTCCACTTGTGCTCTGCCGGAGGAGAATGGTAAGGAGCCTACTGAAACGAGCAACTCCTGAAAATCCAATTGTAAAATAGTTGAACAAAATCACAAAACATAGAGATAGATAAATTGAAGATGACAACAAACAAACCTTAATCCTTGGAATAGCCCAATTGCTAAGATTTTTCTCTTCCCATGTCCCAGCCTGTTGATTGAAAGCAGAGCCAAGGTGATGAGATTGCGAAGAATCTTGTGTGGTTAGCTTGTGTGGCAGAGGCAATGGCGCCGCATCTTCCGTCATTTTTCTAACCCAATAAGTGTAAGACGATTTTTCTTCATTTTCTTTCTCACACGACATTACTGCTTCGGACTCGGTTTTACAATTTCCAACTACCACCGCTGATCGATTGCAAAACAGACACAACCCGCACCTCTCCACTCTCTTCTCGAAGGTTCTTCTAGATCACAGATTTTAATTTAATAATAAGTAAATGATGGACAAAACGCAAGGATGCAGAAGATACCTGTCTGTAGAAACAAAATATCACAAAAAAGTTTACAGATCAAAGAAAAGAGAAAATAAATAGAAGATAGAGATTAATACTTGAATATAGGTACTGTAAACCTCTCCCTTGATGAGATTGTCTGCAAGGATGCAGAAGATACCTGTTTGTAGGAACAAAATATCATTCAACAATAGCTTTAGTTGCTCGAGAATTAACACACATACTCATCCGTATATGAAGTCACCTCTGCTATGGATATTATCCCATTGCAGTGATTCTAGTTGTATCATAAACATTAAGTTCTATATATCTGTTCTAAATGTCTTATTAAATAATCAAAGTGGTGACCGATTCAATTAAAGAATGGCATGGTCCAACACCAAGTAAATTGATAACATTAACTGCAGTATTTCCAATCAATACCGTAACACAAATAATAAAGGCACCATGCTGGAAAGTAATAGCGATACTCACACCACATAGGGGAACTGAAGCAGTACCAGCATGAGGTCCAGCTAAAGAGATAATTTGATAAAGTTCTTAACCTGTTCCAACAACAATAAAGAAGAATATCTCATGAACAAGTTGATAAAGGTAAGGATCTAGAGAGGCAAAACTACATGGAGAAAAATGAATACACAAAAGCAAGAAAGATAAGCAGCACAATAAGGAACCAAATCAAAATTTCTTTAAAGCACATGAATAAACATTACCATTTATCACACTATAATGAGAGAACAAAAACGAAATACAACTAGATAGTTAAAACCAAAATGCTATTCCACACCCTATTGTTCTAATACACAATATACTAGAAAGGTTTATACAAAGAACAATTTAGAATTTGGTTCCTTAGAAGTAAGTTCATTTTAGAGGGAAAAGTGAGGAAGCTCAACAATTGATGAGAAAGTCAATGATAGGGGTGAGAGGCAATTTGGTACCTTGTTCAAATACAGACTTTAATAAGAAACAGAAAATAGAAGTAAAATAACAAAGAGACCTTAACAGAGGGTGTGGAAGTCTAAACACTACTAGTAATAATTTCTCATGAATCTCAAGTCTATACACTAATACTAAGGACATTTTACAAGCACTTCATATGCACATTAAGGATACTAATGCTCTAACTATGATAGTTCTTCTCACTAATTAACATAGTGCAGAGAGATTAAAATAAATAATCAACATCTCAAGTTATATGAACAATCAATGCAAATAACCATTTCAAGATGATTATAGAGTTACTTTTAGAGTAATGCAAAAGCAGAGGTTGAGCGATAACAGAGCAAATATGAAAATACATACCAAAATCACCAAGTCACAAAGAGGTAGAAGTCTCGCAAGATTCAAAAACCCTAATCGATGCAGAGGTTGAGCATGCAGAAACCGTAATCGATTCAGAAGCTTCCTTCGTGTTTTCCTCTTTTTCATTCAGAAAGAAGGTCGAGCAATAGAGAAGAGAGTTCTTGGGAGAGAGAATCGAGTAAAGGATCAGAATCACTAGGGTTTTGCAGAATCGGAGGAGGCTGAAGCTGAACTTCTCCAATCATAATGAACATCGTTCAATCCATGAAGCTTATAAATTGAAAACCCTAACACAAAGTCACTGAACAAACGAAACAAAACAAAAAAAAGCCTAAATGGTTAAAGTGAAATTGGACGGTTCAAGGATGAAAATGAACACTGAAAAAGGAAAGAGTCAAGTCAAGGATGTAAAGCTTACGGAGGAGGGTGGTGAAGGCCTTGGTGGTGGCTATTTGCGATGAAATAAGGAAGAGAAAGAAGAAGAAGAGAGCTCTCATGGTTTTCAAGTTAATGTGGTTTTCAAGTGGAGTGTACTGCTACTTTTTTTTAGAGTGACTATAAACAACCAAGAATATTTTTACTTCTGGTTCACACATTTAAATTTAGGTGATTTTTATTTTTAAAATGACAATTTCAATATAGACATTAATTTAAATTTTTATATTAAATAAGAGATATATTTAGATAATAATAATAATAAATATACATAATAAATTAAAAATAATTTATATTTAAAGACAAATTTATTTTTTCAAATAGTACTTATAATTAAAAAAAGAATAATATATAAACAATATCTAATACTACACTAAATATGTCATTAAATACTACACTAAAGTTATAATTACTCAAGATGCAACTTAACATGTTATTTTTTTACAATAACTTTAACATGTTTATTTAAACATAAACCAATACTTCTTCTGATTTTACAAATACAAATAAAAATTAAAATATATTTTATTCAAAATTTGAAATAAATAATTTTAATTTTTTTATATATTTTTAAGACCAGAGTAATATTAAACCTCCAATAACTAAACCCACCACAACATGAAGACTAACATTTTTTTATTCGAATTGGAATTGTCTAGGTCAATTAAATTCGACGAGTCAATCACTTTTCATCAATTCTACCCCGTTTAAAAACACAATTGGTATTAAAACGTATGTCGTATTAGGCTTTATGTTAACTTAAAATTATATGTTTAAATTTTAAAAAGAAAAAGTTTTAAGTTGTTTTACAACAATAGTAATAGATTATTCACAATCAACTCTAATTAATCAAATTAAAAAAAAATAATAGAATTAAACAAGTATATTTCATTAATTTTTGTTTAAAATTTTAAAATTTACATCACTTAAGAGTTCTTAATTAGTCTATTCACTTATTCATAATTTTCCAATAACATAACTTCACCTAAAATAACTTTTACTCAAAAAAAAAAAAAACTCATTATTCCAAAAAATAAATATGTGTTGCATCAACCATTTTTCGAAAAGTAAAAGCGTTAGATGATAGAAGTTTAATAACCTTCAAGAAAAAAAAAACTACTTTATTTTTAAAAATATAAATAAAAAACAAAAAATCCGCAGGTACTACCTGCGGAATCTGCTGCGGACGTTTCATGCGGAAAACCCGCAAATAAATTCTTATGAAAAATGTGAAGTTTGCTACAGATCTAGAGTCACTTATAAATTCGCAGCAAATAGTAAACTTTCCTGCGACTTTACCTGCGGCTTTTGAGATCGCAGAGATCCTCCTAAAATAATTATAGTCGCAGGAAAATTCTTGGTATTACATGCGGAAAAGATTCCGCAGGTAATACCGTAGGAAAAACGTTAATTTCTAGTTGTGACATTTCAGTTTCAAAAATAAAATAAAAAATCATGTAATTATTTTGACAATAAAATAAAATCATTATTTATCAAACTCTTTTACAAATACTAAAATTAGATTTTTTTTTTATTTTTTTATTTTTTTTATGAAATGTTGAACGTGTAGTCCATAGTTTTGAAAATATATATATATATATTTAATCTACAATTAGTTTTTTATGAAATGTTGAAACGTGTAGTCCATAGTTTTGAAACTTTTTAATTAGTCAAATATAGAAAAATAAAATCATATATTTAATTTAAATTTAAACCGAAAACATACATTTTATAATTTAAAATTTAAAACTAAATTGATTATTTATTTTCTAATCATATATATTTAGTATAATAATTTTTTTTTCTTTTCTGTCAACAAAATTTATAATTATTTTTAATCATAGTTTGACTATATTTTGACTTTTTATTTGCCATAAACATTTCAATAGGTCCAATTATTTTTTAGTAAAAATATTATGATATAAATTTATTCCAAGATAATCTATATATTGTCGGTTTTTGTCTTGCATCACATTCACTCATTGTATTAATGTTTTTTCTATAAAATAAAACATGAAAGGTTTATACATCGTTTTAATTTGTATTATTTCTTCACTTACTTCTTTGTGTGTTACAATAACTCATAGCACAAACTATATATTTAATGTACTTGATTATGGTGCTATCGGAGATGGCTATACCGATGATTCAAATGTATATATATCTTTTAAATTTCATATTTTTTCATGTGATTATTATGATTATATTTAGTTTTCCGTATAACACATTTCTAATGTAATTATAATTTGTCAAATCTAAACTAACAATATTTTAAACTATTTGGTACCTTACAAAGGCATTTTCAAAAGCATGGAACGACGTGTGTGGTACAACTATAGGCAACCCAACAATGATTATACCAGAAGGAAAAACATTTGTGTTGCAACCTTTAATGTTCAAAGGTCCTTGCATATCTTCAAACGTTACAATCGAGGTAGCATGCTTAACAATCGAGTTATTTTTTACGGAAGCATGCATGTGTCATTGTGTAGATGTAACATATTCAAATAAAAATATGTAAGTTGTAGAGTATCTACAACTAACACCTTAAGATATTACGGTAATTATTAGTCAATTATATCAGTTATTTAGTATTATTCAATTTTTTAAAATGCATTAAATATTATATTATTTAGCAATATTGAAATAAAAATTAATATTTTATTAAAAATTAAAAATTTCATTTAGTATGAAAAAAATGATGTTAAAACATTTCTTAAGATGAGTATATGTGTTTGCACCATTTACTACCTTAACGGTATAAAATATTGTCAAAAAGAAAATTATTTGTTTGATATGTACAACAATGTTAAGGATATATTTTTTGGATTGACAGCTTAGAGGAAATATCACTGCCCCAGAAGACATTAATGCTTGGAAATTTCAATATGGTAAAAATAAACTCTTTTGGATCCAATTTTCGACAATAAGTGGCCTTGTCTTCAACGGTTCAGGAGGATACATTAATGGTCAAGGTGCTCCATGGTGGTTGAAGTTTCCTAAAAATCAAGAAAAGTATAGACCCATTGTAAGTTGGTAAACAATTATACATTATAGTTATTAAATATTTGGATATTTACTACATTATTTAAATTACATTGAAATATTGATTTAAGTATATAACTATTTGAAAATATGGATATGCAGGCTCTTCAATTTTCTGACTGTCAAAATCTAACACTTTTTAACTCAACTCACATAAATAGTCCGAAAAATCATATAAGCATACATTCGTGCAAAGACGCTACCATCTCCAATCTTTATATAGTTGCACCAGAGGATAGTCCTAACACAGATGGAATTGACATCTCAACATCATCTAATATTCAAATTAAAAATTCAACCATTGAAACCGGTGATTATAATACATATATAATTCAGTTCTAGAATTTTCGATACCGTCACTGTTAATATGTGTTACTCTTATGTCAAATTTTAAGTGTGTTTTCGGTAAAATAACATTGTTTTTATTTGATTATAATTTTACAATATACAAATATATAATATTATTTTTTTTCATCACATTCTTATTAGGTTGATTATAGTGTTGTAATATTTTATTACAATTTACTAAAAATTACGAGATTGACCTTTGAACTAGAATCTAATTAGTTAGATTGTCTCTGGGTTAATTTCTTTTGATTTTCATCTTGATTTTTTTATCCATTAATTATAGGTGATGATTGCATCGCTATTAATGCTGGCTCAAGCCAGATCAACATAACTGGTATTTTTTGTGGACCTGGCCATGGCATCAGGTAATCAGTTGAAGTTAAACAAATATTTGAAGTTTAATAATAATTTTCACATTTTATATTTTATAGTTTGATTAATATTGAATCTCTTTGTCTGTGATTGGTGAATTTAGTGTTGGTAGTCTTGGAAAAGGTAAAAGTTATGCTACAGTAGAAGGAGTGTATGTAGAAAATTGCACATTGACTGGAACTACAAATGGAGTCAGAATCAAAACATGGAAGGTAAGGATAAATGACATATAATTAATCGAATGGAAGATTATAGTGATTTCTTTTTTGTTGATACTTAGAAGATTAAAGTGATTAAACCATAGTCTTTTTTTGTCATTTTTTAAAAAGATATTTGGATGAACAAAAGTTAATATTTTGTTAGATGTATTATGTCTTTTTTGTTGATACAATTATCACTTATAATAAATGTATGAGGGAATATATAATGTTAATAGATAGTCTAATATTAAATATGATATGAAATAATTATAAGTGGATATAGTTATTTATTTTATAAATGAATTTTATATAGATGAGTACTTAAACTTGAATTTGAAATATTTTAAGCATAATATGTATATTTTGTTGTTTTTGTTATTTGAATTAGAGAGGCAGTGGACATGCCTGGAATATCAACTACAAAGATATTAAACTTGTTGGAGTAAAGAACCCAATAATTATTGACCAAGATTATGACCCTACAAAATTTGATAAAACGCGTAGAGCAGTCGAAGTGAAAAATGTTACATATAACAATATTAAAGGAACCTCAATTAATGGACAAGCAATCAGATTTAATTGTGATTCCAACATTGGGTGCACCAACATTGTATTAAATGATATAAACATAACAAAGGTTGATGGAGGTGAAACAAGTGCATCCTGCAATAATGCTCATGGGAACTACTCATTGTGTTATCCACCCGCCTCTTGTCTTGAAACAATAGTGCTATAATTGGTACTACAAAAACATACAATCAAAATGTGAGATACTAACATTTGTTGTTGTATCATTTAGTTTTTAATTAATAATAATGTAAGAGTTAAATAGTATTAAATGGGAATAATTTTTTTGAAAAGTTATTTAATTTCTAAATATCTAGTTGTCTAAAGTTATTACGAATGAATGATGTGATATGTTGTTTTTTTAATTGTGGTTATTTTGGGATTAAGGAAGAAATCAAGGGTTGATGTAGTAAAAATTCTTATAAAATTTATTTTAGATCATCTATATTTCAAAATGCAAGGTAGTTAAACTCTTCTGGCAACTCTTAACTTTTACAAATTTACGATTCTTGGTAATGACAAAAAGTAAACTCGCATGTAAACTCTATTTTTGATAAATTCTTACGAGTTTAAGAAAACTCTGACAAAATTAATAAACTCTCGATTTTACTAGTGTTTTACAAGTTTACAATTCTACAATAACCGATCTATCTTAAAATGTAAAAATTTGATAAATATTAGCCTATATCCAATTTAATCATTTATGTGTTGCAATGTTTATTGGTTTTAAAAAGAAAATTTATGTTTTTAGTGTTGTTTACAAAGACAACTGATGAAGAATAAACACAAAAACACAATAACAAGTAATACACAATGAATATAAAATTTTCCCAACTTGCAAGAACCCGTGAAGTGCAACAACAAATATATGATGACAAATTAATCAAAATAAAAGAGAGTAAAGAACACCAATTTTTTATCGTAGAAAACCCCTTAATGCAATGGTAAAAAACACAACTCGTCCAAATCAAAGAAGCAGTTTCACTATAATAAAATAAGGATACAAGAGAGTCTCAAAATGATGCACATATTGTATCTATAATCATCCAAAATAACAAAGCACAAAAGCCTAAAATTGAAAAAACAAGAAGAAAAAAAACACCCAAAAATTTGTTGTTGTGCGAGCACGCTTTCTCCCCCTCTAGACGTCGTTTTGTCGATCCGACTGTTGTAAACGAAGACATGAATGTTATGAACCTGCTATCCAAAAATAAGCCCGATCTAACAATTAATGAATGCGTAATCAATGTTTTTCTGAAATTGATTTAACAAAATCAAAAATAGGGTTACTCTTCTCTTTTCTGTTTTGATGGTTGTCTTTTCTATCAAAATAGCTTCTCTCTTATGTCCCTAACTAGACCACTTTCCACTTAAATAAGTGAGACACATGTACTACAATATTTGGGCTTTTCTCCACATATGAAGGGAGTCTAATACCCAACATATCTCTCCCTCAAAACTATGTGGAGATCATCGCCAAACCGAAGATATCACAACTTTCAAACTTCCCTCTTGGTAATGTTTTAGTCATCATATCAGAACCATTATAATCAATATGAAATTTTGCCAATTCCAACAACTTAGCTTCCAAAACATCACATATCCAATGATATCACACATCAATGTGTTTAGACCTGTTATGAAAAGTCGAATTCTTACCAATATGAATAGCACTTTGACTATCGACAAATAATACATATTTGTCATGGATAAACCCAAGCTCTTGTAAGAATTTCTTCAACCAAATCAACTCTTTGCATGCTTCAATAATGGCAATGAACTTTTCCTCAATTGTAGACAATGCTACACATTTCTGTAATCTAGACTGCAAAGCCACAACTCAATCTGCAAATTTAATCATGTATCTTGAAGTTGACTTTCTCGAGTCAATATCTCCAGCCATACTTGAGTCGGAGTACCCCACCAAAATAGGTTTGTCACCTCCTAAACAAAGCCTCATACATGTAGTACCACAAAGATACCTCAAAATCCATTTTACATCATTCCAATACTCTCTATCTAGATTTGACAAAAATCTACTGACTATACCAACAACATGTACAATATTTGATCTTGTACACACCATTGCATACATCAAACTACCCACAACATAAGCATAAGTAACTCGTTCCATGTCTCTTTTCTCATCTTCACTAGAAGGACTTTGTTTAGAACTCAACTTAAAGTGAGCAGCAAGAGGAGTACTTACAACCTTGGAGTTTTCCATTTGAAACCATTGCAACACTATCTCAAAATAGTGTTGTTGTGACATCCAAAGTTTCTTCTCCTTTCTGTCACGCATGATTCTTATGCCAAGAATCTATTTAGTTGCTCCCATGTCTTTCATGGCAAAGGACTCTCCCTACTACTTCTTTAATTTGTCAATCTTGTAGATGGTTATCTCTACCTCTTAGATTCTCCCATCACTTAGATTCTCATAATGTGACAATTCATGATCTTCACTAGTTGAAATATTTACATCATCTCGAAGTTGATGATCATCAACATAATCATGTGGCTCATCATTCTCAACAATACCATCAGTAGTATCCAAATCAGGAATAGGTGACCGAACTGGATCACCATCAGCTAAGACGTAATTTCTCTCAAGTGTAGTCTTCTCCGCCTTATCAACGTCTTCAATAGTTTGGTCTTCCATGAACCCTACATCACGACTTATGATAACCTTTTTGTTTATAGGATCATACAATTTGTAGCCAAATTCATCCTCACCATAACCAATGAAGATACACTGCTTTGACTTTGCATCCAACTTGGATCTTTCATCCTTCGAAATATGCACAAAAGCCTTGCAACCAAAGACTCTTAAGTGATCATACTTGACATTCTTGCCAAATCATACCTTGTTTCGTACCTCACTATTCAAAACGACAGTAGGAGTAAGATTAATAACATGAACCACTATGTACAGTGCCTCACCATAATAATTGTATTTATCGTAGAATGACTTAGAGAATAAAATCGTTATTAGAGTGCTTCACTAATATAATTGTTGGATTCAAATATAAATAATAAATTTTCGTATCTGTGCTAAAAAAAACACAATTTATAGTCTTACTTTAGTCTTTCATAACTTTATTTTGGTCGTTCACATCGCTTATAAGCGTAGCTCTTCTGCTAGCGCGATAAATTTTTAAAGTTATATCAAAATGAAATGAATTTCAAATAGCATTTGGGCACATTTTTTTTAACTTTTTACTTTGGTATTTTAAATGCTCTTTATTGTTTAGAATAAACTTTTTAGCTTGTTTCTTAACTTTGAGTGGAAATTGAATTAGAATTTAATTATTTACATTTTGACCCTGCTTGCTCTGTTGATCATAACTAGAGTTCTGGATATCGAATTGAAGCGTGCGAGCAGACGTTGAAAAACTAAAAATTAGAACTACAACTTTTTTGTTGGAATAAAAGCCCAATGCCGAACTTTACTGTGCCTGAATTGTAGATTTCATAATATGTACTTTTGTAATAATTTTAAATAGTGAGCTACTTATTTTTAAAGCCCAAAATCGAGTATTATATATTGGGAGTTTCTTTCCTTTCTTAGACATGGTATTTTCGGATTCAAATTGAGAAAAAATATACACTTTTTATTTTAATTTCATGGAAGGTTAATTTAATAAGATTAATCCACGAGTTCGGGGTTTCATCAACACCTTGAGATTCAATTTACACTGTTAATTTTGCGATTCATTATTCTATTTTTATTTATTTGATTATATTGATATTTTGATTGTTTAAATTAAATTTCAATAGGATCGATTAAATTCATTTGACAGAATTTGGTTTCGGTTTTTAATTTAATTGAATAATAATTTTGCGACGCTTGATCGTTAAATGTAATATATCGATAAGTGTGATGCTTAATCCAATCAAAGAAATCGAGTACACTTGTTTGATCAATTCTATAGTCAAATAGATATAGAGTCACAAATTATAAATTACACTCATTGATATAATTTGTGATAGGTCTTAAACTCAAATTATTGGATTAACCGTTTTGTTCATGTTTTCAAACAATTTTTTTTTTTTAAAAACCTCCTTTCTAATTTCAATTTTTAATTTTGTTAATAGTATTATATTAGAAGTTCTTGCGGAAAAATATGAAAAATGTGTGTCACCTTTGATAGTGCTTATATTATAAGAGCTATCATATATTGTTCATGTAATATTTAATATTATAAGCCCTATGTTATATTGTTCGTATAAAATTTAATAGTGCTTATAATTAAAATGATGTGTTATATGCGTGATGAAAAGTTAATTTTGGTGTAGTGACATCAGCTACAAACGTGGTAAATATTGGATATATAAGAGTGGTGACTCATATACCCAAATTTATAATATTTTGATTGAGATGTGGTGACTAAGTCTCTTCTGGATCATTGAACATTTAGTCCATTGTTATTTCTCGCGCTTTCCTGGATATCCCAATTAGTGGTATCAGAGTCATGGTTCAACTTGGTGGGGGAACAAAAGTAGATCCTAGTAAGGCTAGCTTAATTGGTAATAACGACAATGCATTTATGATGTGAGAGACTCGCGTTTGATGGAAGATTGTTGGGATGAATTGTGAGTGGTAAAGTCTTATATCAACTACAAACGTGGTAAATGTTCGATATATAAAAGCGGTGGTCCATACACCCATAGCCTTAAGGTTTTGGGTGGAAATGTGGTGTCAAAGTTTCTTGTGTATCTTAGAACATTTAGTTTGTTGTTGTTTCTGATGTTCTCCTGAACTCTCCAATAAGATTTACACTTAAATCATTAACACATAAATCAAGCAATAAACAAACAAACCACAATCATGTCAATTAAAATAATTGGATACAAATTCAAAACACCTATATGCTAAAGATTTCATTTCTCTCATGCATTTAATCTCTTTTAACCAGTAAAATCCCTAAAAATTATTTCTGACAAGAAATAAAGGATTTTAATTAATAACATCCATAACCCTCATGCTAAAAATAAGTTAATACAACATAACTCACCAAAACAGCTCTACAGAAGAATACAATTCTGGTTCGAAGCAGCTACGAGCTTTTCTTGCAAACTGCTTCCTTGCTTCATTAATTTGAGTTGATTCATAAAGATGAAGAGGCAGATTCCCGTATGCAAAATTGATGAGCATTTTTGGAAATTTTAGTGAAATTTTCGTATTGGAGAATTTGGAAAAGGAGGAATAATGGAAGTTTGGTGAAGACAATGAACGACAAGAATGTTGGTGTTTCCTAAATGTTTGGAGAGTGTATGGCTGAAAAAAGGAAAGATAAGTGAAGGTGGAAGGTAGGTTTGTGCACATGAATGAAAGAGAACGAGGGAGAAGTAAATGGGACAAGCTCTCTTTTTATGACTTGGACTAGTTAATGCTACTAATTTAACATTACTAAAAATCCAACAATAACAAATGAAAAAAATTTGGATTTTCTAATTAATACACACTTTGGTTGGTGGAGAGAATAAATTAAGAAGAGAGAAATTGGTGAGAGAGAATGTGAGAAGAGAGAAATTGATGAGAAATAGAGTAGAAGTTTGGTATTGTTTGAAATAGAAGAAATAAGAGTGTAATAGAAGAGAGTGACATATAAAGTACTCTTTTCCTTTGATTGGTCGGGTAGAAAGTGAGAGGAGAGAAATAGTAATTTTTTAAACATTGACAAAAATACCCTTATTTTGCAAATAATTTTGTTTTGTTGATATTTGTTGCTTTGCGGTTGATAATTAAAAATACTCCTATTCTAATATAAAAAATTGGGTCAATAAAAAAAATACAATTTTAATAATTAAAAAATTAGTAAAATAAATTGTACTTGACATTATCTCCAACTCATGTTATGAGAGACTTCTCCACATGTAGCACAAATGAGCAATTGAATAAATAATCCAATACATAATACATTTGTATGAAAAAAAAAAATTATCAACAACACAAAAAACACAAACAAAAACAAAAGACAACAATCACAAACATACAAATCAAACTTGTAAAGGATGTTTAAGCCTCCAATCTTACATAAATAAATAAACAAAGATAATACATTTTTTTTATTGTAATTAAAATTAAATAATAACAAAAAAATGAGAAAATAAAAGGGCTAAACACATGAAAAGAGAAAATGTTAAATGAACAACCATTACCGAAAAGCAACTAAATCAAATTGAAAAGTAGATTAATAACTTCATGATTGAAAATTGATAAAATATATTAAATTAATCCATACCTCAATTTTTTTTTTCTTCTCAATTTAATGTTATGACTTCATATTTGGTCTTGATTTGGTGTAAAGATTTGAGAAAAATAGATACAAAATGAAGTTACAATAAGAAAATGAAGAGTGGAAAAAAATGGAAGAAAGAGAAAAAAAACAGGGAGAGAAAACAGGAAATGTTAGCCCAAAATAAAACATAGTATAAATCTTTTAAATCAAATTTTTAAATTTGTGTTGAAGTTATATATCTCTTCCCAAATATAGCGTAAATCTTTTAAACATTCCTAATGTAGCGATTATAGTTATATAGAATTGAGCTGAAAAAAAAAAGATTGAAGAATAAATCGGCGTGTGGATTTTGATGATACCTCTTCGGTTCTTGAATTGAGGCAAATTTCAATGGAAATGAGAATAGTGTTATTCTAACTCCTAAATTTTACAAAGGTGTTTAATCACACGTGACTTTCTTTGTTCATGATGTTGTTTACTAATTATGATTTTTTTTCTTAATTTAAAATAAAAGAAAATCTAAACTAAAATAAAATAAAATAGAATAGAATGCTACACAAGTAAAAATGAGATACCATATCCAAGTAATTCAAAGTCTGCAAACCTGATCTCTTTGCAGCCATTGATGAATACCTTATCCACCATTCAATTTCAAATGAGATAAATTTGATTGGACTCAAATTGGATTTTAGATTTGAGGTATAATGTGGTAGAATTGATTGGACTCTATAGTGACACATGGCGGCGATATTAATATGACTAGCTGCCACAAGAGAGAGATGCATTTGAATTCTCTTTGAGGAAATGATTGTCATCTACCACATCAACATGTTTGGAATTATGAGTGAAAATAAGTTATGCTTTGTTAGGCAAACGTGAGTATGAGAAAAAAATTAAGCCTAAATCTGTTATGTGACCTATCATAAGTGTCAGATGAGTTTACACCTTAAGTGGAAATTATCAATTTTACTATTATTATTATTAAAGAAAAACAAACAAGAAGGAACACTGATTTATTGAATTTGACCCATGTGAAATCTCTAGTAGAAAAAAAGGAATAATGTTGTGCATAGGAGAAGAAATAAATAAGAAGAAGTGACGACTACTATAACAAAAGGATAAGAGAAGACAAAAGTTTGGTTTCAATGGTAGAAATATGTGTGTAGCAAATTTGCTTCGTTTGATCTATAATTTTTTTATGTTATTTCTATCAATGAGTTTGTTCTTTTTTAATATACAGTCTCAGCAGTTTTACATTGTCTGAAAGTTACTTTAGAATATATATTTTAGTGGAAAATTGGTTGTTATTTTGATTAGTTTTCAACATGTGGATCTCATACCAATAGAAATTCTCAAAGTTTGGATCCTAATGATGTTTCACATTAGTGGAATAAAGTCCTCACTTTTGTCACAAATTAGATTCATAACAACAAGGATCATATGATGTAGCTAGATTAACAAAATTATGCGGCTTTGAGACAAACATCTGATATCATCTACTTATGGATCTTACAACTTAACAGCCACATGTGCATGCTCATCTAGGGATACTCCATCTTCTTCTTGTGGTGTTCTTTTAGAACCTTCATTGGTTACTCTGATTGCACCGTAGCAGCTTCCTACTCTCATCCCATAGATTGATAGAGAGAGAAAGAGAAAGATAGAGGCCCAATTCATCCGTCAAGAAAATGGGCCGAAGTATATGGCTACCTCAAGAGTATTCTAACCTACATCTCCACATCTAAACCTGCCACCCCAAATAAATATGAAAATACAATTTTGCACTTTTAACCATCTATAAATAAATCCTTCAACTTTTTTAACTTATCATTTTTTCAGCCCTCTCCCGAAACTTTAGAAAAATTACCTTAACCTTCGAAACTTTCAAGATCTTCAAAATCAATAGTAAGTGGCACTCGAAAATTTCAAAGTTCCGAAATATAAAATTTCCAAAATATTAGAAAGTTTTGAAATTACAATTTCAAGAATTTTTTAAACTTTTGAACAATTCAAAACTTCTGAAATAGAAAATTTCAGAATTTTAGAAAATTTCTAACAATTCAAAACTTTTGAATTAGGAAAAATTTGAAACTTTCTATATTTGAAAACTTTCGAAACTTTCTAGATTTTTTAGATTTGGAAACTTTTGAAACTTTTCGTATTTGGAAACATTCAAAACATTCCAAATTTTCAAAATGTAATCTTTATTTCAAACATTTGAAAATTTCAAAAATTTAAAACTTCTAAAATTATCATTTTTAAAACTTATTAGAAATTATTAAAAGAATAAAATTGTATTTTCATGTGTGTTGGAAGTGACAAGTAAATGTGGGGATGCATCATGCAGGGTAAAATCCCCCCACTATATTTAGGAGTAAATTGATAGGTGAACAAAAAACATGAATATATATATATTTTTTACCCCACATATATTATATTGAAAGTTTACTTTCAGTCAAAAAAGATAGTTTTCTCTTTATCTAAAAGTATACTTTCTATAAAAAATATATGATTTTTTTTAAAATGAAAAAAAAAACATAAGGAGTATAAAAAGTAATTGTAAGACCAAAAGACAAGTGGATTAGCATGTTAAACCTAAAAAAATAAAATTTTAGTCAAAAAAATGGCGGAAAAATGTGTGAGGGCAAAGGTTGATATATAAAATTATACTCAACATTATTATTATTATTATTATTATTATTATTTTTTATTTTTTATTTTTTTTTTATAAAAAATGTTCAAGAATTACAAGTTTGTAATTCGTCTTGGGACCAACCCGCCCTTGTCTTATTTTGCCCTGTTTTTATTGATTTGCAACTAATCGAGTTTGATCGGGTTAAGAGACAGGTTTGGGTCTTAAAATTGGCCCGATCAAATTTTGGGACCGGGTAAGAAACATACCAAACTCGACCTAACTTATCTAATGTATACTCCTACGAAAAATAATGAGATCATACGGTTGAAAATTGGTCAGATATTGGTAGATTTAGGGTGGAATGTTGTCAAACCATCCAAAATTGAACCTACAATTAATAGACACTATTCCGACCATTTTTTTTGCATTAGTTAAGGTGAGTTTTGATTAGAGCAGGTTTGCGGTTCTGCATGTAGATTGATGTGGGTGACCATTTTATTTTTTATTTTTTATTGAGATATTCATTTTCTTTAACTTTTTGTTCATTTTATTTTCAAATTTATCTTTTAAAGAAAAAATCATATTAAACTTTTAATATTTTTGTCGATACTTAAAAATTTGAGTTATTTATACATAGAGTTTTAAGTGTAGTAGTCGTGTTTGGATAACTGTAAGTTGTCACTCGTACTAATCATTCAAATATATATATATATATATATATATATATATATATATATGCACATTTGTAAATCTGTGTGATATGGTATAACTCGCTCGCATATTAAATCCACCTATTAAGATAAATTAGTTTGCTCATATCAATTGACTTTACTCGACCATATGAGATATATTAATTTTGTTATGAAATGTTGAAACGTGTAGCTATCCCATACTTAGAAATTTCCTTGCTAGGAAACAATCATATTTACATATTTCAATTTCAAATGTGAGGAAATAAAGTCATGTATTTTTTTTTTCCAATAAGAATATCATGTAATTATCAAACACTTTACAAATACTTAACGATTTTAAAAATTGTTTATTTTATGAAATTTTGAAACTTATACAAATACCTAAAATGTTAAATTTATTTTGAGAATGACCGAGGGACAAATACTTAAAATGTTAAAATTAGTTTTAGTGCAAGAAACCATTGAATAGGTTATAACTAAGATGACAATAAAATCTGCACATGCGGGTACTCACCCGAATCCGTTTGATTTGAGCGGGAAAAATCTGCTTTAATTAGGTATGAGTGTTGATTTTCTCCGATATTAAAATTCAAGGGCGGAGGTGGGTTTGAGGATGGTGATATTCACCCTGTCCCCGCACCCGAACTCATCCCGCAAGTATTATTATTGTAATTTTTAAATTTTATATACATATACATATTTAATATTTTTTTAAATATTATAAATTATAATTTTATCTCTATATAAAATATTTTTTAATTTTATTATTATTTAATAATAATAATTATAATAAATATGATTTTTAAATTTATAATTTTATATATATGAGTGAGTGCGAGTGCGGGCGGGGAAACCCGAGACTCGTTGCGAGCGGAGGGTGTCTAAATTTTACACTTGCAATGAAATGGAGGTTGGTGTGGGTTTTCTCCGACTAGTCGAGTGCAGGTAGGGATGAGAATAAACTAGGCCGTCCGTAGGGGCCTATGACCTGACCTACTTATGGTCTGACTTGGCCTGACCTATTTAATAAAAAGGCTAGGTTCAGGCTGTACTTAAAGCCTATTTATTTAAATAGGTCAGGTTCAGGCTTATAAAAAAGCCTGTTAGACCTAACATGCCGGCCTATATATATTTATTATTTATTAATATTATTTTTTATTATTATATTAATAATATTATTTTCTATTTTAAATTTTATCAATTAGGCAATCACTTACTAATCATTCCATATTCAGTAGTCGTTCCATATTCGGTAGCAGTTCTACATTTGGTAGTCGTTTTATATTCGGTAACCGTTCAATTAGTCAATCACTTAGTAGTTGTTCCTTATTTGTTTAAGAAGTAATAATGGATTCGTTTAAAAAGGCTTTTAAAAAGGTTTCCAGGCCAGACCAAACTATATTAAAAAGGCCAGACTTAGGCCGAAAAAAAAGCCTATGATAGGTCGTAGGCCAGACTTAGGCCGAAAAAATAAATCTTAGGCCAGACTCAGACCTTTCAAAGCTTGGCCTGACCTGGCCTATTCCCACCCCTAAGTACAGGTGTGGTGGAGGCAAAATCCACCCCCCCTTCTTACCATGCCTAGTTATAACATTATTCTCACTTTCATTGAAATTTGGCACAATTTAAAAACCGATAAGTAAAATTGCTAAGAAGAATCATCAAAATCCACACCCCACTTTCTTGTTTTTTTTTCAACTCAATTCTCTCTGTATAACTACATCTCACTTTTCTCTCTTTAAATCCATCCTCATTCATTTGATGCCTTTTTCATGCTTAACCATAAACACAAATAAAATTTGGATATATTTTGTTATCGACCATTTAATCCTTGAATCAAATCAAAGTTGTTGGTTTGGTTGAGATGCTCAAACAATCATATTTACACATTTCAGTTTCAAAAATAAGAAAAAAAATCATGTAATATTTTTGTCAGTAAAATAAAATCATTATTTATCAAGCACTTGTACGAATACTTAAAATTAGTTTTTTATGAAATGTTGAAATGTTTAGTGCATAGTTTGGCTAGAAAACAATCATACATAATTAATTAGGTTTCAAATAAAAGAAAATAAAATCATATATTTAATTTAAAATTAGTTTTTTATGAAATATTGAAAGGTGTAGCCCATAGTTTTGAAACTTTTTAACTAGAATACAATCATATATAATTAATAATTGGTTTCAAATATAAGAAAATAAAATCATATATTTAATTTAAATTTAAATTGAAAACATACATTTTATCATTTAAATTTAAGACCAAATTGGTTATTTTATTTTCTAATCATATACACTCAGTATAATAAATATTATTGCTTTTTATGTCAACAAAATATATAATTATTTTGAATTATAGTTTGACTGTCTATATATTTTTGATTTTTTATTAGTAATAAACATTTCACTAGGTCCAATTATTTCTTTAGTAAGATAATCTATATTTTGTCTTTTTTTCTCTAGCATACATTCACCCAATATATTAGTCTTTTCTTATAAAATAAAATATGAATAGTTTATACAACGTTTTAACTTGCGTTATTTCTTCACTTAATTAGTTCCTTGTGTGTTGCAATAACTCAATAATGCAAATTGTATATTTGATGTACTTAATTAGAATACCATGGGAGATGGTTGTACCGATGATTTAAATGTATATACTTTTATTAATTTCATTTTTTTTTTCATGAGATTATTATGATTACACTTATTTCTACGTAAATCACATTTCTAATGGAATTATAACTTGTCAAACCTAACTAACAATATTTTAAACTATTTGGTACCTTACAAAGCCATTTTTGAAAGCATGGACCAACGTGTGTGGTACAACTATAGGCACCCCAACAATGAATATATACGATGGAAAAACATTTGAGTCGCAACCTTTGTCATTCAAAGGTCTTGTAAATCTTTCAAACGTTATAATTGAGGTACCATATTTAACAACCAGTTATTTTTGACGGAAGCATACATGTGTGATTGTGTAGATGTAACATATCCTTGCAACTAACGTTTTAAGATATTACGGTAATTATTAGTCAATTATATGAGTTATTTTCTAATTTGATGTATTGAATCTCATTTATTCCCACCATATAAAAAGATGAAATTTCAGGGTTTTTTTTTCCAAAACAATTTTAAAAAATAAACATCAATTTATTTTTTTACAATAATTCACATAAATAATAAATGTTTCAATGGGTAATATAATTCTATTCAATTATCGTTAGTATTATTCAACTTTTTAAAATGCATTTAATATTATATTTTTTAGCAATATATTTTACGTGATTGCATGTTCATCTAGGGATGCTCCATCTTCTTCTCGTGGTGTTCTTTTGGAGCCTTCATTGGTTACTATGATTGCACCATTATATATATATATATATATATATATATATATATATATATATATATATATAGTGAGAGAGAGATTGTTTAGTTAGGATAACACTATTCTCACTTCCATTGAAATTTGGCTCAATTCAAGAACCGAAGAGTTAAATTGTTAAGAGGAGTCATCAAAATCCACTGCATTAAGAATGTTTAAAAGATTTAAGTATTAATTAAGAAATCCAGAGTTTTTTTATTCGTTAATGCTGAATTTTTAGTAATGTTAAATTATGAGCAAAGGTAGAATAAGGAAGTAGCAACATTAACTAACTAGTCCAAGTCGTAAAAAAGGGCTTTCCCCCATTACTTCTTCGTTCTCTTTCATTCACGGGCACAAAGCTACCTTTCACTTTCACTTTTGTATCATTTTTTTCGTCATACTCCAAATGTTCATGCAACACCAACATTGTTATTGTTCATTGTCTTCACCAAGCGTCCATTATTCCTCCTTTTCCAAATTCTCAATTACGAAAATTTCACTAAAATTTCCAAAACTACCCAACAATCTTGCATGCGCGTGGGAATCTGCCTCTTCATCCTTGTAAGTGACACTTGAAAATTTCAAAATTCTGAAACATAAAATTTCCAGAATATTCGAAGGTTTTGAAATGACAATTTTCAAAATCTTCGAAACTTTTGAAATAAAAAATTCTAAAATTTTAGAAACTTTCAAACAATTCAAAATTTTTGAGAAAACTTCGAGACTTCCCAAATTTAGAAACTTTCAAAACTTTTCAGATTTGAAAACTTTTGAAACTTTTTAAATTTTTAAAATGTAATCCTTATTTCGAAAATTTGAAACTTATAAAATTATCATTTTTTGATACTGATTATAAATGATTAAAAGAGTACAATTATCTTTTTATGTGTCCTAAGAGTGATAGATACATCTGTGGAATGTAGGGTAGAGTCCTCCCATCTTATTTAGGAGTAAGTTAATAGCTGAACCAAAAATATAGATATTTTTTGTTACCGCACATATATTATTTTGAAAGTTTACTTTCAATCAAAAAAGATAGTTTTGTCTTTATCTAAAAGTATACTTTGAAAAAAAAGTACGGTTCTTTTAGAAAAAAAAAAACATAAAGAGTTTAACTCTTAGATCAAAAGAGGAGTGGGTTAGCGTGTTAAACCTAAAAATAAATAAAATTTTAATTACAAAAGATGACAGAAAAATGAGTGAGGGCAAAGGTTGATATATAAAATTATACTCAACCTTATTATTATTATTAAAGAAAAAAATAATAAAAAGGAATAAAGTGATTTATTGGATTGGGCAGATGCGAAGAAAAAAAAAACAGATTTTGAAATCTCTAATAAATAAATAAAAGGAATAACGTTGTGCATAGGAGAAGAAATAAAGAAGAAAAAGTGATGACAACGGTAACAAAAAGAGAAGAGAAGAAAAAAATTTGCTTACGGTGGTGGTAACATGTGTGTAGTAAATTTGCTTTGATCTATAATTTTAGTATGTTATTTCTATTATTGAATTTGTTCTTTTTAATATAAAATCTTAATAGTTTACTTTCTCTAAGAGTTGTTTTGGAATATCTACTTTAGTAAAAAATCGTTTGTTATTTTGTTTAGTTTTCACCTTTGGTGATGGCCGGCTATTGTTGATTGATGTTACCTAGTATTACTATGAAGACTCTTGTGTTTGTGTCCCATTAATTATTATAGTGGAAGTTTTTGTGTCCCATTAATTATTATAGTGGAAGTTTTTATTATATTAGGTCACATGGTTTTTGTTCTCTCAATTTGAGGGAAGTTTTCCGTATTAAAAATGATGTTTGTTGTTACAATTGAAACATAAGTAATATTAATTATTCAATAATCGAAGTCGACTTACTTTATAAAAAGAAGATATTAGTGAACTTCTATGAATAGGTTTCATGGGATTCATCCAATTGTCTTGATCACGGGGTATCATTGAGAAATTTGAATTCGTGTTATAAGTTGATTTACTTCTATTATCTAATGAGTCAATCATCCTGTTTGGTATCTTATTGAACAAAAATGGTTCCGCCATCGATCAATAATTTAGATTTTTGGGAAGTATAATAGTCATCCAATAAAAAGGATTTTTTTTTTTATCAAATGAACAATTTGAAGACCTATTGATTCTAACAATGGATTCCTGTGTGGATCACTTGAACATTTCAATTCAACTATGTAGATATCAGACCAATAGAAATTCTAAAATGTTTGGACCCTAGTGATGTTTCACATCAGTGGAACAAAGTCCTCTTTTTTGTCACAAACTAGAATTAGAACAACAAGGATTATATGATGCAACTAGATTAACAGAACTAGGCGACTTTCAAACAAGTACATGAGATTAACTACTTATGGATCTTACAACTTCCTAAAAACCACATCTGCATCCTCATCTAGGGATGCTTCGTCTTCTTCACTTGGTGTTCTTTTAAAACCTTCATTGGTTACTTTGATTGCACCATTGCAGCTTTATATGCTCATCCCACATATTGAGAGATAAAGATAGGGAGAGAGAGAGAGAGATATTGTTGAGTTATGATAACACTATTCTCACTTCCGTTGAAATTTGGCGCAATTCAAGAACTGAAGAGTAAAATTGTTAAGAGGAATCATCAAAATCCATACACCATTTTCTTTTTCAAACTTTTTTGATTCAACTCAATTCTTTTTATATAATTGTAACAACCCTATCACTACATTAGGAATGTTTAAAAAATTTAATTATTAATTAAAAAATCAGAGTTTTTTTATTTGTTAATGCTTAGTAGCAGTGGTAGAATGAGAAAGTTGTAGCATTAACAAGTCCAAGTAGTAAAAAGAGAGTTTGTCACCTTTGCTTCTTTCATTCTCTTTCATTCACGTGCACAAACCTACCTTCCACCTTCGCATTTCTTTCAATTTTTTCTGTCATACACTCGCCAAACATTCAAGAAACACCAATATTGTTTATGTTCATTGTCTTCACCAAATCTCCATTATTCCTCCTTTTCCAAATTCTCCAATACAAAAATTTCACTAAAATTTCCAAAACTGCCCAGCAAACTTGCATGCGGGAATCCGCCTCATCATCCTTGTGAATCAAATCAAATTAGTGAAGCAATGAAGTTGTTTTGGTGAGTAATGTATATTAACTTATTTTTAGTATGAGGGTTATGGGTATTATTCATTAAAATCCTTTATTTCTTGTCAAAAATTATTTTTGGGGATTTTGCAGGTTAAAAGAGCTTAGATGCGTGAGAGAAATAAAATCATTAGCATATAGGTGTTTTGACTTTGTACCCAATGATGTGAATTGACATACATGTAGTTTATTTGTTTGTTGTTCGATTTATGAGTTAGTGATTTAAGAAATACTAAAATTATATGATTTGAATTCTCATTAAATGTATGAATCTTGCCCTTAAGGTAAATATATGTGTTTTGCTATATTCACGGTGGGATATTCAGAGTTGTTTCAGACATGGAACAACAGATAGAGGAGAACAATCAGAACGTGGGTAGAGGTTTGGTCAGACCACATTTATCAATCAGGACTCAATTATCTTGGTAATCCACATCGACTTTTCTTTGTTTACAAAGAAAAGATTTAAAGTAATACATAGTTTCATAATCATAATTAATGAATCATAATTTTATGTTCTTATTTATATCTATAAAATAAATATTTTTAAACTACACTTCCCTTTATTTTTCAAAACTGATTTTATATCTCATTCCTTTATTTTTTATTTCCTTTGAAATAAGATTAAAATCAAAGGAATAATTCTATATTGACTTAAATTTGAATTTAATGTTTTATTTTTTAATTACTTTAGAATCTGACATTCGCAGTTTATTTTCAGATGTAATAATTTATAAATTTGTTAAGTCAATTGTAAACTATAATAATTATTGTAATTTTGAATTGAATTGATGATTTTAAATTATTATTTGTTATTATTTATCTCTGTTTTTATTAAGGTATAATAGATTCAATTGTTAAGTTTTATATAGTTGATTTTACAATAACCACTTCACATTTTTCTCTTTAAAACCACTCATTCATTGATGTCTTTATCATGCTTACCCATAAACACATAAATAAATTTTTTAAAAATTTTGTTATTGACCATTTAATCTTAGAATCATATCAAAGTTGTTGGTTTAGTTGAGATGCTGAAACATTCAATTTTAGAAATTTTGTTATTGACCATTCATATTTTTTTTATATAGAATATTAGTAAGCCAATTTACCAACGGACAAGCAATCCAACACACCCATACAAAAAATTACATATGGGATATACACGCCTTGAACAACAACTTGTAAGTAATTAAACATCACTTTTATATAATGAAGTAATTTGTATTACAAACTATAGTGTGTAACTAATTTGTATTATTTTGATTATGATCTTAACGAATAGCGAAAAGACACCCAAGCCGATCAACCTTTGGGACGTCATATCTTATGGAATGAAGCGCGTGTTAATAAAGACAGAGTGGTGGATAATGAAAATGTCAAAAAAGTAGTAGAACTTTGTGTAAGTATATTATCACTTTAATATTTTTTAATATTGTATTTATCACTTGAATACTTTTTAATATTGTATTTTAAAAATGCTGTTGAACCAATTACTAAATATATGAATTATGGGTCAATCGATTGGCAAACCGATTACTAAAATGAATTATGGGTCTGCATTTTACAGCGTTTTTTAAAAAAACGCTGTAAAAGACACACCAAATATATGAATTATGGGTCAATCGTTTGACAAACCGATTACTAAAATATATGAATTATGGGTCAATCATTTAAATGTAAGACCAAATTAATTATTTTATTTCCTAATCATATGCACTCAGTATAAAAAAGATCATTTTTTTTTCTGTCAACAAAATATATAATTATTTTTTAATTATAGTTTGACGGTACAAATTTTTACTTGTTGCTGGTCAAAAACATATTAATAAGTTTACTTACTTTTTTAGTCAAAAAAATTAAAAATAGCTTTATTCCATTTGGGACTGCGTGACAACCTATATATTGTAGTTTTTCTCTCTATTTCACTTCACAAGTAATTTTTAAATAAACACTATTTATATAATCTAGCCTCACATTCAGTCAATCTATCAACTTTTTTTATGAAATATGAAGGGTTTATATATGATTTTAATGTGTGTTATTTCTTCATTTACTTTTTTATCTGTTGCAATAACTCCTAGTAAAAGTAGTACGTTTGATGTACTTAAATATGGTGCTATCGGAGATGGTCAGACTGATGATTCAAATGTATAATTTTTTTTATTAATTTCATATTTTTTTCATGAGATTATTATGATTATACTTAGTTCTACATATATCACACTTCTAATGTAATTATAATTTGTCAAATCTAACTAACAATATTTTAAACAATTTGGTACTTTACAAAGGCATTTTTGAATGCATGGAAAGACGTGTGTGGTACAACTACTGGTACCCCCACAATGATTATACCCGAAGGAAAAACGTTTATGTTGCAACCTTTGTTGTTCAAAGGTCCTTGCAAATCTTCAAACGTTGTAGTTGAGGTACTATGTTTAACAACCCAATTATTTTTTCCCGAAAGCATGCATGTGTGATTGTGTAGATGTAATATATCCAAACACAAATATGTAAGTTGTAGAGTATTTGTAACTAAGGCTTTAATATATATATTATGGTAATTATTAGTATATCATGAGTTATTTCCTCACACGATGTATTCAATCACATTTACTCCCATCATCTAAAAAGATGAAATTTAAGGGTTTTATTCAAAACAATTGTAAAAAATAAACATGAGTGGTTTTTTTACAATAATTAACATAAATAATAAATACTTCAATGGGTAGTACAATTCTATTCAATTATCGACAATATTATTCAATTTTTTAAAATGAAATTAATTAATTTTTTTTAATATTATTGAAATAAAAAATTAATATTTTACTACAAAAATTAAAATATCATTTCACATGAAAAGAAAATGGTGTTAAAACATTTCTTAAGACAATTATATGTGATTCCATCATTTACTACATAACGGTAAAAAAAATTGCCAAAAAGAAAGTTATTTTGTTTGATATGTTCAACAATCTTAAGGATGATTTTTTTGGATTGACAGCTTAGAGGAAATATCACTGCCCCAAAAGACATTGAGGCTTGGAAATGGCAATATGGTAAAAGTGAACAATTATGGATCCAATTTTCGACAATAAGTGGTCTTGTCTTCGATGGTTCGGGAGGAAACATTAATGGTCAAGGTGCACCTTGGTGGAAGAAGTTTCCTAAAAATCAAGAAAAATATAGGCCCGGTGTAAGTTATAAATAATAAAATATGATAGCCACTAAATATTTGGATATATACTACATTAAATAGTTGCATTGGAGTAATAATTGAAAGTATATAACTATTTGAAAATATGTATATGTAGGCTCTTCACTTCACTGAGTGTGGAAATCTCAAACTTTTTAAGTCAACTCATTTAAATAGTCCGAGAAATCATATTAGCATAAATTCGTGCAAAGATGCTATTATCTCTAATCTTCATATATTTGCACCAAAAGATAGTCCCAACACTGATGGAATTGATATCTCAGCATCATCCAATATTCACATTACGAATTCAATCATCCAAACCGGTGACTATAACATATATTTAATCTATTTTTAGTAATTTCGATGATCGTCACTATTTATTAATACGTGTTACTCTTTTGTCATATTTTAATTCTGATTTTGATAAAATAATATTGAATTTATTTGATTATAATTTTACAATAATAAATATACAATGTTATTTTTACCATTACATTCTTATATATTACTAACGTATTTTTTTAACTTATATTTTGAGACATAATTAATATATGTTTAGGTTGATAATAGTATTATAATATTTGATTGAAATTTACTAAAAATAACAATGTCAACATTTGAACCACAATCATATTAGCTAGATTGTCTCTAAGGTATTTCTTTTGAATTTAATTTTGATTTTTTTTAACTCTTGTCCATTAATTATAGGTGACGATTGTATCGCCATTAACACTGGCTCAAGCCACATCAACATAACTGGTATTTTTTGTGGACCTGGCCACGGCATCAGGTAATCAATTGAAGTGAATCGGATATTTGAAATTTAATAATAACTTTTATGTTATATATTTTATATCTAGTTTGATTAATAACGAATCTCTATGCATGGAACTGGGGAATCTAGTGTTGGTAGCCTTGGAAAAAGTGAAAAATATGAAACAGTGGAAGATGTATATGTAAAAAATTGCACATTTGATGGAACTTCAAATGGAGCTAGAATCAAGTCATGGAAGGTAAGGATAGATTTCATATGATTAATCAAATAGAAGATTATAGTGATTTTTTTTTTTTTGTACTTGAAGATTTCATTGATTAAATCATAGTCTTTCGTGTCCTTTTAATAAAAGACATTTGGATAAACAAAAATTAATATTTTTATGGGTCAAATACATCTCATTTTGTTGATGCAATCATCTCTTATAATAAAGACACGAGGGAGTATATAATATTATATATGATATAAAAAATATTTATAGTGAATAGAGCTATTTATCTTGTAAATAAATTTATATAGTTGAGTACTTAGACTTGAATTCAAAATATTTTAAGAATAATATATATATTTTGTTGTTTTTGCTATTTGAACTAGGGAGGCAGTGGACATGCGTGGAATATCAAATACGAAGATATTAAAGTTGTTGGAGTAATTAACCCAATAATTATTGATCAAAATTATGACCCTTCAACATTTGATACAATTGGTAGAGCAGTTGAAGTGAAAAATGTTACATACAACAACATTAAAGGAACCTCAATTAATGGACATGCAATTCAATTTATTTGCGATTCCAACATTGCATGCACCAACATTGTATTAAACGATATAAACTTAACAAAGGTTGATGGAGGTGAAACAAATGCATCTTGCAATAATGCTCATGGAAAGTACTCATCGTGTCATCCACCTGCCTCGTGTCTTTCTTAAAAAAATAGTGATATAATTGGTACTACAAAAACATACAATCAAAATGTGAGATACTAACATTTGTCTTTGTATCATTTATCTTTTAGTTAATAATAATGTAAGATTTACATATTATTAAATATGAATGAATTTTTTGGAAAGTTATTTAATTTCTTAATATTTAGTTGTCCATAGGCGCAGCAAACTTGCTTCGCTTGATCTATAATTTTTGTATGTTATTTTTACTACTAAGTTTGTTATTTTTTAATATACCGTCTTATTAGTTTTACATTCTTTAAGAGTTACTTTAAAATATATATTTTAGTGGAAAATTATTATTTTGTTCAGTTTTCACCTTTGGTGATGACTATTGTTGAGTGGATCATTTGGACGTTTCAATTCAGCGATGTGGATCTCGGACCAATATAATTTCTTAAAGTTTGAATCCTAATGATGTTTCACTTTAGCGGAACCAAATCCTCTCTTGTGTCACAAACTGGATTCAGAAAAACAAGGATCATATGATGCAGCTAGATTAACATAACTATGCGACTTTCACACAAACATCTAAGATCGTCTACTTATGGATCTTACAACTTCATAACAGCCAAATTTGCATGCTTATCTAGGGATGCTCCATCTTCTTATGGTGGTGTTCTTTTAGAACCTTCATTGGTTACTCTAATTTTACCATTGCAGCTCCATATTCTCGTCCCATATATTGATATATATATATATATATATATATATATATATATATATATATATATATATATAAATATAAGTTTGCGACTAGCCTTGAGATCAATCCAGTCTTGTCTTATTTCGTCCCATCTTTATTGATCCGCAACTAAGGATGAGAATAGACTAGGTCGTCCGTCAGGGGCATATGATCTAACCTATTTAATAAAAATGTTATACTCATATTATTTTTAAAGTCTATTTATTTAAATAGCTCAGACTCAGACTTATAAAAATGTTTATTATGTCTGACATGTCAGCCTATATATATTTTATTATTTATTAATGTTAGTTTTTATTAATAATACTATTTCTTATTTTAAAATCTATCAATTAACCAATCACTCTATAGTCATTTCATATTTGTTTCAAATTTTTTTAAAATCATTTTGTTGTAAAAATTATTTTTTGTTTAATGTATATAGATATGAAAAATTTAAAATTTAAATGTTTTAATGTTAATATGGTTTTAAATAGGCTTTCAGGTCACGCCAGACTTTTAAAAAGATCAAACCAGACCAAAAGAAAAGTCTATGATTAGTTGTATGTTAGACTTAGGTGTAAAAAATTAATCGTAGGTCAGGCTCAGGCCTTTCAAAGACTGGTTTGGTCTGGCCTATTCTCACTCTTATTCGTAACTAATCAAGTTTGTTCAAGTTAAAGGACGGGTTTAGGTCTAAAAATTGCACCGATCAAATATAGGGACCAGGTAAGGGATATACCAAACCCGATTTAACTCGTTATTTGTACATCCGTACAAAAAATGATGAGATAATACGGTTGAAAATCGACCAGATATTGGTGGATTTGGGGTGTAATTTTGTCAAACCATCCAAAATCGAGGCAACAATTTATAGCCACTATTTCGCCCATTTTTTGCATCAGTTAAGGTGAGTTTTGATTAGAGCACGTTTGCGACAAATTTTTATTTTTATTGAGATATTCATTTTCTTTAATTTTTTGTTTATTTTATTTTTAAATTCATCCTTTAAAGAAAAAGTCATATTGGATTTTTAATATTTTTATCAATATTTAAAAAGATTTTTAATAAATATAACTCGTTTATCATAGTAGTGTGATACAAGGAGTTTTAAATGTAGCGGTCATGTTCGGATATATGTGAGTTTATTTTTTCTCACCTACACCAATCATTCAAACATGTAATTATATATATCAAACTTTTGTACAAATACCTAAAATGTAGCGATCGTGTTCGGATATATGTGAGTTTTTTTTTTTGTTTTTATGAAATGTTGAAACGTATAGCTACTAGCTAGCCCATACTTTGAAATTTTCTTGTTAGGAAAGAATAATATTTACACTATTCAATTTCAAATGTAAGAAAAAAAAATCATGTATTTTTTTTTCAATAAGAATATCATGTTGAAGTAACAATGTTGATTTACAAAAAAGGGGGATTTGAATTGTAAATATGCTTTTTAAAAATTCCTGATAAAACTTAAGAAAATAACTCAAGAATGATCTTGGTTATGAAAAAAGAAAACGGAGAACGTTCTTGGTTATTGTGATAAAACAGAGAACGTTCCTGGATTAGCAGAAAATCAGTTTATATTTTAACTTAGCTTAATCAAATCAGTATAATAAAGAGAGAGATAAGAAAGAGAGTACCACACAAAGATTTATCGTGGTTCACCCAACGTGGGTTACGTCCAGTCCTCACACTGTGAGATTTTCCACTAAGTGTTTAAAAGCAAGTAACATTCTTGATCTTACAACACCTAGAATAGATCAACCTTAATCTATTTCCACCTTAATTGCTTTCCACCCAGAAAGCAATAACAACACCTATCTAACCTTGATAGGAAGCAATCTTAAACAAACTATAAAGAAACTCTTATAGTTTGAGTTTTTACAAATGATTGAATTTGACAGAATCTGATATTGCTCAACTCTTGTTTGAGAATAGATTCTTTACATAGTATCTAATGATAATTTCGCAGGTGATATATGAATGTGCAGCAGTAGCTGTTTCGTGAATTGCAGAAAATGATGTTGCCTCTGTTTTGTAGAATTTCAAGCTTAAGTGTGATTGTATATTGTTGATTACTTAGCACTTGAATTTCTTGCTTTCATACTTGATTGAGGCCTTCAATTTATAGGCTGAAGATGCACTGGATAAGTACCAAAGAGCTGTTGGAGAGGCCATGCTTTTCTGGTTTAAGGCAGTACTTTTGAATAAACTAATCATGCTATGACATAGCCTTTTTTAACTTTTGGATTTAGCATTTAATGCAGTCCTGTACTTTTCTGACAGCGTCCTTGATGTTTCTTCATTGATCTTGGATGATACATTCTCCATCTTGAGTCTTGAGTGCAGCTAGAGAAAATTGGAGAAGAAATGCAAGCTGAAACAGAGAGAATGCAAGGCTACTGTTGATGTGCAGAAAACGGAGAATGATGAACGTTCTCATTTTTTTCGAGTGAATGTTCTTGAGCTTAAATAATCATTTTGGAGTTTCCGTTTTGATCAACCTGGATTTCCTTTGTAATTTCCTTGTCATATGTCAAGGTTTATTGAGTTTTCTTGACATTTGAATTTTTGGAGTTCTTAAGTTTTCATGACTTTTGTCCATCTTTGAACCCTTTTAATTTTGAGATCAAATAGCCTTTTTGAGCTTGGATGAATCCTACTTGTTCCTTTCCATGTACTGATTAGATATGACTAAATTTCCTGGGCAGATTCTTTGATAAAGATATAGAAAAAGTTTGAAACATGTTGTGATGAACTTTTTTAAGGCTGGAGCTTTTTCTCTGTTTTAGTGTTCTTGTTGTTGTTTTCTATGCTTTGCTTGATTAAATTCACTCAAAAGCACAAGTTAAATTAACATAACATTTAGAATCATAATTAACATTCTTAATTAACTTTTTGTTTGTTTTCATCAAAACATTAAATTGAGATTTTGTCTCAACACATGTAATTTGTTAGATAATGTATTTATATATTAGTAGTAAGGTTATTTTAGACATTTTTATTCTCCTGTAAATATACTCATTGTAACCCTATTAACTCAAGTTTGGTCATTTCTATGTTATGAAACCCTAGAGTGGTTGTCTATCTTCTTCCTCTTTTCATTGTTAACATGGTATCAAAGAGCTTTGGTTGATTTTGGGATCTACTATAAAGAAGAGAGAGACTATTTTGATAGGAAATGCAACCACCAAAAGAGAAGAGTAATCATATTCCCGATTTTGTTAAATTAGTCTCACAAAAACATCAATTGCACATTCGTTAACTATTGGATGGGGCTGATTTTTGGACAGCAGGTTCGCAATACTCAGGTCTTCGTCTTCAACGGTCGAATAGGTGAAACAACGTCTGTAGGGAGAGAAATCATGCTCGCACAGCACCATATTATCCCTAATTTATGTTGTCTCAGTGATTGTGTTTGTGGTATTTTTCTGTCATTATTTGTTATGACTGGTGCTAAGGATGATTCTCTTCAAGCACATTAGAAAGCACATTGTCCGAAATTGGGGAGATCACATAGAAAGAATTTTAGGGGCCATCATTCAATGTTGTTGTTTCTGCTCCTCCTACCATTGGCTCTAGTTCGGGTTCTGTATACTCATCTGAGACTGTTTCCCAAATATCTGATATTGCACAACAATTGCAAAAAGTTCTTGCCACTCAATCACATGTCATGTCTTCCACCTCTTCTAAAGGTTTGAACTCCTCTAGTATGTCAGGTATATCTCCTTCCATATGGATTCTTGATTCGGGAACATCTCAGCATATAACATACGATGATAAATCTTTTGTGTTTGTGAAACTTGTCTCGTCTGTGTCGGTTATGACTGCTGATGGCACTCCTATGCCACTAGCAAGCGTTGGTTCTGTCTCCACACCTAACATGTCTCTTTATGATGTTTATGATATTCCTAATCTTACTTTGAGTCTTGCTTCTATTCGTCAAATATGTGATCTCAGTTATTTGGTTATATTTTCTTCCACTTCTTGTTGCGTATAGGATCCACATTTTGGGAGACTGATTGGGACATATCATAGACAAGGGGGACTTTATATTTTGGATGACATGCGACTCCCAAATATTGCAGCCTCAACAACTACTGCTGACTTATTATCTAATTTCTGCTTGAATTACTTATCTTCTAGTTTTTATTTATGCCATTCTTGTCTTTCACATGTTTCTGCTTCTAGATTAAAATATTTGACTTCTACTGGAGCCTTAGGAAAGTTACAAACATGTGATATCTCATATTGTTGTGGTTGTAAACTTGCTAAACTTCTAGCTTTACCATTTAATAAAAGTGTTTTCATTTCATATGCACCCTTTGATTTAGTTCTCTCTGATGTTTGGGGTCCATCACCAATTCTCCCCAAAGGTGGATCAAGATATTATGTTTCGTTTATTGATGATTACACTCGTTATTGTTGGGTTTATCTTATGAAAAATCGGTCTGAATTTGACATTTATCATATGTTTTGTGCAATGGTCAAAACTCAATATAATTTTGTTATAAAGTGATTTCGTTGTGATTTAGGTGGTGAATATACCTATAATAAATTTTCTGAATTACTTGCTTATGATGGCACTCTCCACCAAACATCTTGTACTAATACTACTCAACAAAATGGAGTTACTGAAAGAAAACACTGTCATATTATGGAGACTGCTTGTTCCCTTTTGTTGTCCGCTTCAGTTCCTAGTGAGTTTTGGGGAGAAGCAGTTATTATTGTTGTTCATGCTATTAATAGAATTCAATCCTCTATCATATCAAGTTTGTCTCCCTTTGAAAAATTGTATGCTTCTACCCCTGATTACTATTCTTTGAAAGTTTCTTGTTCTACTTGTTTTGTTCTTCGCCCTCAAGTAAAGCGCAGTAAGTTGTCTTCTCGTTCAGCCATGTATTTTTTTCTTGGTTATGGGGATGGTCAAAAGGGTTATCATTGTTATGATCCTCATACAACAAAACTTTATGTATCCCGTAATGTTATTTTTCTTGAGCACATTCCTTTTTTACTATGGTTCCTCTGATTCTCATATTACTAAGAGTTCTGACTAACCCATATTGATCTGTTTGGTCTTAATGATAACGCTTCTAGCGATTGTAATGTTGAGAATTGCAGGACAAATACTACTACTCCACATGATGACATTCCTCTTGTTCCCCCGGTTGTCCAACCACCTCCTGCGATTGTTGATCATCCTCGTTACCCCTCTCGTCAACGTAAGTCTACTCAGTTACCTGATTTTGTCTATTTCACTTACTCAGCTTCGTTTGCTTCTTTCTTAACCTCTATTCACAGTCTGTCTGAACCCTCTTCCTATAAAGAGGTTGTTCTTGATCCTTTTTGGATGCATGTTATGGCAGAAGAATCATCTGTATTGCACAAAACCAACACTTGGGAATTAGTACTTCTTCCTCCTGGAAAACGTCAATGGCATATTTCCCAAATGGATGTCAAAAATGCTTTTTTAAATGGTGAGCTTCATGAAGAAGTCTATATGGTCCCTCCACAAGGAGTTTCTCATAATCAAGGGGAAGTATGTAAGTTAAAAAATGCTCTATATGGTCTTAAACAGGCTCCTCGAGCTTGGTTTGAGAAATTCTCTATTCTGATCATTTATCTTGGTTTTGTTTTCGCTCTAGTGAACATGATTCTGCATTGTTTATAAGGTCCACCACTTATGGTCGCATTATACTTTCTCTATATGTTGATTATATGATTATTACATGTGATGATGTTAGTGGAATCAATGAGTTACAATTGCAGTTACCCAAATAGTTTGAGATAAAAGACTTGGGAACTCTCAATCCAAGTACATTGCCAACATTCTTGACCAGGCTCGTCTTTCTAATACTAGAGCAGCAGATACTCCTCTTGAGTTGAATGTGAAATATGCTCCATCGGATGGTGTTCCTTTACTAGATTCCACTTTGTATCATACTTTGGTTGGCAGCTTAGTGTATCTCACGATTACCAGACTTGACATTGCCTATGTTGTTCATGTTGTTAGTCAGTTTGTTGTCTCTACTACTACAGAATATTGGACAGCAGTTCTTCGGATTCTTCGTTATCTTCGAGGAACTCAATTTCATAGCCTTATTTTTCCATCGTCATCCTCATTGGAGTTATGTGCTTATTCTGATGCTTATTGAGCTGGTGACACCACAGATCGTAAATCTACAATATGATTTTGTATCTTTCTTGGAGACTCTCTTATTTCTTAGAAGAGTAAGAAACAAGACATTGTCTCTTGCTCCTCTACAGAAGCTGAGTATCGTGTTATGGCATCCACTACCGCTGAAATAATTTAGTTGTGTTGGCTTTTGTCTGATATGGATATCTCTCTTTCTAAGCCAACTCTGATGCACTGCGATAACAAGAGTGTTATTCAAATTGGTCACAACTCGATCTTTCAAGAACGTACCAAACATTTTTAAATTGATTGTCATCTTACTCGTCATCATCTTCAGCATAAAACCATTACTCTACCATTTGTCTCCTCATCTTTACAAATTGTTGATTTGTTCACAAAGATGCATTTCATTAAATGTTTTTGTTTTTTAGTTGACAAACTCTCGATGTTCCATGTTAATGTATCTTGAGTTTGAGAAGAAATGTTAGATAATGTTATTATATATTAGTAGTAAGGGTATTTTAGACATTTCTATTATCTTGTATATATACTTATTGTAACCCATTTAACTCAAATTTAGTTCATTCTATATTATGAAATTCTAGAATGGTTGTTTCTTTTTCTTCCTCTTTTCATTGTTAATATAATTATCAAACACCTGTACAAATACTTACAATTTTAAAAATTGTGTTTTTGATGAAATGTCGAAACTTGTACAAATACTTAAAATGTTAAAATTATTAAGAGTGACAGAGGTCCAGATACTTAAAATATTAAAATTAGTTTTAGTGAGAGAGTCCGTTGAGTTAGGATTATAACACTATTCTCACTTTCATTGAAATTTGGCACAATTTAATTAAAAATCCAAAACTAAAATTGTTAAGAGGAATCATCAAAATCCACCCACCACTTTCTTCTTCAAACGTTTATTTTTTTTTTTTTTCAACTCAATTCTCTCTATATAACCACATCTCACTTTTCTCTCCTTAAATCCATCCTCATTCATTGATGCCTTTTTCATGCTTAACCATGAACACATAAATAAAATTTTGATATATTTTGTTATTGACCATTTAATCTTTGAATCAAATCAAAGTCGTTGGTTTGGTTGAGATGATGAAACAGTCATATTTACACATTTCAGTTTCAAAAATAAGAAAAAATCAAGTAATTTTTTTGTCAATAAAATAAAATCATTATTTATCAAACACTTTTACAAATACTTAAAATTAGTTTTTTGTCAAATGATGAAATGTTTAGTCCATAGTTTGAAATTTCTTAGCTAGAAAACAATCGTATATAATCAATTCGATTTCAAATATAAAAAATTTAAATCATATATTTAATCTAAATTTAAAACAAAAATATATATTTTATCATTTAAATATAAGACCAAAATAATTATTTTATTTCCTAATCATATGCGCTCAGTATAATAAATATCATTTTTTTTATCAACAAAATATATGATTATTTTTAATTATAGTTTGACTACATAAATTTTTACTTTTTACTGGTCATAAACATATCAATAAGTCTAATTACCTTTTTAGTCAAAGAATTAAAAATAAATTTTTTTCCATTTGGAACTGCGTGGCAACCTATATAATGTAGTTTTTCTCTGTTTAATTTTTACTTCACAAGTAATTTTAAATAAACACTATCTATACAATCTAGCCTCACATTTAGTCAATATATTAAATTTTTTTATGAAATATGAAGAGTCTATATATGATTTTAACGTGTGTTATTTCTTCACTTACTTTCTTATGCGTTGCAATAACTCCTAGTAAAAGTAGCACGTTTGATGTACTTAAATATGGTGCTATAGGAGATGGTCAGACCGATGATTCAAATGTATTAATTTTTTTATTAATTTCATTTTTTTTTTCATGAGATTATTATGATTATACTTAGTTCTACATATATCACACTTCTAATGTAATCATAATTTGTCAAATCTTACTAATAATATTTTAACCATTTTGGTATCTTACAAAGGCATTTTTGAATGCATGGAAAGACGTGTGTGGTACAACTAATGGCACTCCTACAATGATTATACCTGGAGGAAAAACATTTATGTTGCAACCTTTGTTGTTTAATGGTCCTTGCAAATCTTCAAACGTTAAAATTCAGGTACTATGTTTAACAACTCAATTATTCTTTCCCGAAAGCATACATGTATGATTGTGTAGCTGTTACGTATCCAAACACAAATATGTAAGTTGTAGAGTGTTTGTAAATAAGGCTTTAAGATATATATTACGGTAATTATTAGTATATCATATGAGTTATTTTTTCACGTGATGTATTAAATCACATTTACTTCCACCGTCTAAAAAGATGAAATTTAAGGGTTTTATTGATCAAAACAATTGTAAAAAATAAACATAAGTGTTTTTTTACAATAATTAACATAAATAATAAATGCTTCAATGGGTAGTACAATTCTATTCAATTATCGTTAGTATTATTCACTTTTTTAAAATGAATTTAATATTTTTTTTAATAATATTGAAATAAAAAATTAATATTTTACTAAAAGAAATTAAAATATCATTTAATATGAAAAAAAAATGGTGTTAAAACATTTCCTAAGACAATTAAATGTGATTCCATCAATTACTACCTAAAGGTAGAAAAAAAATTGCCAAAAAGAAAGTTATTTTGTTTGATATGTTCAACAATCTTAAAGGAATTTTTTTTTGGATTGACAGCTTAGAGGAAATATCACTGCCCCAAAAGACATTAATGCTTGGAAATTTCAATATGGTAAAAATAAACTATTCTGGATCCAATTTTCAACAATAAGTGGTCTTGTCATCGATGGTTCGGGAGGAAATATTAATGGTCAAGGTGCTCCATGGTGGGAGAAGTATCCTAAAAATCAAGAAAAATATAGGCCCGGTGTAAGTTGATATATAATTAAATATGACAGCTACTAAATATTTGGATATATACTACATTATTTAAGTTGCATTGGAATAATAATTGAAGTATATAACTATTTGAGAATATGTATATGCAGGTTCTTCACTTTAATAAGTGTCAAAATCTCACACTTTTTAAGTCAACTCACTTAAATAGTCCGAAAAATCATATTAGCATACATTCGTGCGAAGATGCTACTATCTCTGATCTTTATATAATTGCCCCACAAGATAGTCCAAACACTGATGGAATTGATATCTCAGCATCATCCAAAATTTACATTTCGAATTCAATCATCAAAACCGGTGATTATAACACATATTTAATCTATTTTTAGAATTTTGTATGGTCTTCACTATTTATTAATATGTGTTATTCTTTTGTCAAATTTTAATTCTACTTTTGGTAAAATAATATTGAACTTATTTGATTATAATTCTACAATGTATAAATACACAATGTTATTTTTACCATTACATTCATAATTATTAGTAACGTATTTTTTTAACTTATATTTTGAAACATAAAGATATGTTTAGGTTAATAATAGTATTATAATATTTTATTCAAATTTACTAAAAAAAAAAGTCAACATTTGAACCATAATCATATTAGTTACATTGTCTCTAAGGTTTTTATTTTGAATTTAATCTTATTTTTTTTTAACTCTTATCCATTAATTATAGGTGACGATTGTATCGCCATTAACGCTGGCTCAAGCCACATCAACATAACGAATATTGTTTGTGGACCTGGCCACGGCATCAGGTAATCAAATGAAGGGAAACGGATATTTGAAATTTAATAATGATTTTCACATTATATATTTTATATATAGTTTGATTAATATTGAATCTCTATGCATGGAACTGGGGAATCTAGTGTTGGTAGCCTTGGAAAAGGTCAAAATTATGATACAGTGGAAGAGGTATATGTAAAAAACTGCACATTTCATGGAACTTCAAATGGAGCTAGAATCAAGACATGGAAGGTAAGGATAAATTTCATATGATTAATTGAATAGAAGTTTATAGTGATTATTTTTTTGTACTTAAAAATTTTATTGATTAAATCATAGTCTCTTATGTCCTTTTAATAAAAAATATTTGGATAAACAAAAATTAATATTTTTATAGGTCAAATACATCTTTTTTTTTTATTCAACCATCTCTTATAATAAAGACACGAGGGAGTATATAAAATTATATATGATATGACAAATATTTATAGTGAATAAAGCTATTTATCTTATAAATGGATTTATATAGTTGAGTACTTAGACTTGAATTCAAAATATTTTAAGAATAATATGTATATTTATTTATTTATTTATTTATTTTTTTGTTATTTGAAATATAGGGAGGTAGTGGGCATGCGTGGAATATCAGATACGAAGATATTAAATTTGTTGGAGTAAAGAACCCAATAATTATTGATCAAAATTATGACCCTTTAATATTTGATACGATTGGTAGAGCAGTTGAAGTGAAAAATGTTACATACAACAACATTAAAGGAACCTCAATTAATGGACATGCAATTCAATTTATTTGCGATTCCAACATTGCATGCACGAACATTGTATTGAACAATATAAACATAACAAAGGTTGATGGAGGTGAAACAAATGCATCTTGCAATAATGCTCATGGAAAGTACTCATCGTGTTATCCACCTGCCTCGTGTCTTTCTTCAAACAATAGTGCTATAATTGGTAGTACAAAAACATACAATCAAAATGTGAGATACTAACATTTGTCTTTGTATCGTTTATCTTTTAGTTAATAATAATGTAAGATTTACATAGTATTAAATAAGAATGATTTTTTTGGAAAGTTATTTAATTTTTTAATATCTAGTTGTCCGAAGTTATTATGAATGAATGAAGTGATATCTTGTTATTTTTAATTGTGGTTATTTTGGAATTAAGAAAGAACCCAAGGTTTGATGTAGTAAAAATTCTTATTAGATTTATTTTAGATCATCTATATTGCACAATGCAAGGTAGTTAAACTCCCGAGTCAACTCTTAAAGTTTTATAAATTTATGATTTTTGATAATGAAAATAAGTTAATTTGTAGGTAAACTCTATTTTTGATAAATTCTCACGTGTTTAAGAAAATTTTGATAAAATTAATTAGTAAACTCTCGGATTTACTAATATTTTACGAGTTTACAATTCTACATTAATTATTCTATCTTAGAAAGTAAAAAGTTGATAAATATTAGCCAATATCTAATTTAATTATGTATGTGTTGCAATGTCCGTTGATTTTAAAATGTAAATTCATGTTTTTAGTGTTATTTAATAGACAACAATTATGCCTCAATATGAGTTTGTTAATTTCTTTACCATTTTGTTTTGCTCTATCATAAATATTTATCTACTTAAAAATATTTTTGATTTATTATAGAGATCAAGTATCGAATTATTATTATTTTAATGATATTATATTTAAGATATATATATATATATATATATGTTATTTTTTTATCAGATAAACTTTTATGAGTTTACGAAACGAGTCTATGAATTGACTTTCGATAAACTACACAAATTTGCTTAAACTCTCGAATTTAACAACCTTATTGCAATGAATCACCTCTCAAACGAGTGTCCATGTGATCCCCAATGATTTATCCAATGTATGGTATGAAGAGTCATATGTGCGAATTGTACGAACGTGTTTAATCACATGCGACTTTCTTTGCTCATGATGCTTTATGGTGATTATGGTTTTCTCTTAACTTCGAATAAATAAAATAAAATAATATACAAGTAAAAATGAGGATTTTTTCAAATCTAAAAGAAAAAAAGTATTCATATATTTTATTTTCAAAACTAAATACTAAACTATCTCATTTTTTTTATAATTAAAAGTTGTTATTTGTAAAAGTGACTTTCTTAAAGATTTCTTTTCTTTTTTAATTTTTTGTTTTTTTAAATAAAGAATTTATCTTTTGAAAAATGACTTGTTGCACCTATTTTTTTTAAATTGACCAAAAAAATATAATTAATATAATTAAAAAAAATGTCATTTGATGTTAGTAGCTCACGTGACAAGTCCAAATTAACAAAGTCTATTGGTTAATTAATTAGTTTTTATAAAAAATAAAAAATATCAATATAAAATTTATGATTTGTCATTGAGTGAGTGAGTGATGAATCGTGAACGAAGAGAGATATATTTCAAAGATCTTTGTTTCAACTCAACTCTATCTATATAACATTTTCTCACCTTTATCTTTCTAAATTCATGTCACACTAGTTCGTTGTTTTGGGATGCTGAAATTTTCTTCTTGTTTTATTTAATTGGCTTAATTGCACTTTTGATCCCCCTATTATAGGTGAAAATTGAAAGTAGTCCCCCTATTTTGTTTGTCCCCAGTTTTAGTCCCCCAGACAGAATTTGAGGCCAAATCATGATGAGTTGTCATTTTTTAATGACGTGTCAATAAATAGGTGACGTGGCAGACGCTTGCGTGAAATAAACTTATTATTATATTATTTCTGATTAAAAAATGTAATTTTTATTTTCAAAAATCATTTTAATAATTGTGAAATATTTTAAAAAATATAATTAAATTGTTAAAATTAAATTAAAATAAAATTGCAGAACCCTAAGCAGAACCCTAAAGTTCCATCATCATCACAACCCACAAAGAACAAACTTGGAAATAGGAAAAGCCAAACCTGTAAAACAAAGAAGACAAACAGTAAGCAAATAATGAGAAAACAAAGTAATCACCTTCCATTTAATCTCAACGCTTGAACTCTTCATCTTCTTAGCATTCAGAGTTTTCGCTTTGTTTTATTATTAACATTATCAAACGCTGTTTGTAAGATTTGGTGGGTTCCTTCCATGGTGTCACTTTGCACTTCACTTGTGTTTGTGTTTTTGGTTCAAGTGAAATTGCAAAGGTATTGGAAGGTTTGGGAACAATTACAAAGGGAGAGGAATGATAGTAGAGGTGTTGGTAGGTGTGTTCAAGAGTTGAGGATGAAATGGGCTAGCTTTGATTTGTCTAAGGAGCCTCTGAATGCCAAGAAGATGAAGAGTTCAAGCATTGAGATTAATTGCAAAGGTTCTTTGTGGGCTGTGATGATGATGGAGCTTTAGGGTTCTGCAATTTTATTTTAATTTAATTTAATTTTAACAATTTAATTATATTTTCAAAAATATTTCACAATTATTAAAATGATTTTTGAAAACAAAAATTATATTTTTTTAATCAGAAATAATATAATAATAAGTTTATTCTACGTAAGCGTCTGTCACGTCACCTATTTATTGACACGTCATTAAAAAATGACAACTCATCATGATTTGACCTCAAATTCTGTTTGGGGGACTAAAACTGGGGACAAACAAAATAAGGGGACTACTTTTAATTTTCACCTATAATAGGGGGACCAAAAGTGCAATTAAGCCTGTTTAATTTGATCTCAATGATGGAAGAAGATGATGAAGAAGGTGAATAATGTTATACAGTCTAAAGCAAAATTATTACAGTGGATCTTTTTAAAAGTTAATAAATAAATTATTAGTATTTTATTTAATAACTATAGAAAAACAATTTAGCATAATTAATAGCATTTTCAAATTTAGTTTTTCTATATTTTTCAAACATTTTAACTGTTTTACAACAACATCCAGAATTTATATAAAAATTTCAATCTTTTAGTCGAGGAAGAGAAGAGTGTGTATACGTTATACTACTCAAATAGCTTATGTTAAGAATATGTTCACCATTGTCTCATATTTCTCAATTTATATCCAATATTTCTTATATGAGAAATAAGCTTACTTTTTATTTCATACTTTTTCAATTTATAACTAATATTTCTTTTATCTTTATTATTTTCGTTAACAATTACGTATACTAAGAAGTATAAAAAGATTTGAATTTTTTATTAAAAAAAAATGTTAGTTTTTCATACATGCGTACAACTCATTCAGTGGCGCTAGGGCTCTAAATGTTTTCAGACGAGAAACATTAAGAAACTGAAATTATTCACCTTCATTCATCGTAATTAATTACTATCAATCCTAAATTTAAAAATCTTATAAAATTTCAATTAAAAACAAAGTAAATGAAAAACTAAAACTTATAAAACCTCACATGTGAAGATGACAAAATATGTGGTTGGTTTTGTTTATATTCGAGGAACATAGTTCTATATATAAACGGTGGATAACCCAATTATAAGATAAACTCTATTTTTAATATGAAATTTAAGTTTTTTCTATTAAGATAAAAATATTTCTCAACATAATTAACATAAAAATAAAAATTTATGAATGCTTCTTTCCAACATCAAAAAACTTTTTTTTTTATTGTTCTTGGCCTTTTTTCTTCCGTGACATAACTGGTTTCAATATTTCTTTTTCTTCTGAAATCAGTCATTCAACTATTTTTGTCTCTTTTTTCTTCTTCTTTAATTAAATTAGCTTTTTCAAATTTATTTTGTTTTTTTTATTTGTGCAGTGATTTTAATTTTTAATCACAATGTAGTGTTCGTTTGGTTTGCATTGACATATTAACTTCAAATGAAAGTTAAGATTTGATCAATGACTTTGACATCAATCTAATCACCAAGATATTTTGTCGATCAATATCTTGATGAGGGTCACCAAGATAGTTGAGTCTTGATTGATAAATATAGTCTCACCAAATCCCAATCATCGTCTTGATTGTTCTCTTTTATCTGTTGTTTCATGCCTAGAACAACCCTAAATGTCCTACCATGAATATAGCAAAACACATGTATGTTGAGACAAAATCTCTCCAAATTGGTTTTAATGATAACAAAATTAATGAAAAGATTATGATTGTGTTTAATAACTAATATGTGTTTTTGAGTGTATTCATATAAGAAAACAAGTTATCATTCATTAAGGAAAAAGAAGAAAATTCTAAGTTAAATGCTAAGTATTGAAAATGTTGAGGATGGTCTCACGAGCTGCAGTTCTGTATCCTCGCTGGTTTGAATTCATTCAACAAGGGCAGAATAATATTAAAGAATGAATTATTTGAATTCATTCATCAAGGGCAGAATAGTACTAAAGAATGAATTATTCAACAAGGGCATAATGGTATTAAAGAATGAATTATTTGATTCATTCAATCAAGGCAAAATACTATTAAAAAATTAAAAGAAAGCCTTTGAAGAAAAGTAGCAAGACTGCAAATGAAAGGTACGAGGAATGATGATATTAGCTTATGCCTATAGTCAACACTTTGAAATGCATCCCAACACTTTATGAAAGCAACTCATCATATCTTAGGCTTCTTAGGAAAAAGGCTACATGTACCTTTATGTGATTTGAAAAGGATTATAAAATTAAATATTCAAAAAGGCAACAACAAAACATGTCCTAAATAAATGGATCACATGTCTTAAGGCAAGGAAAGAAGACTTCACGTGAAGCCTTCACAAAGTCTTGAAGAAAGGAATGAAAAGGACAACACATGCTCTTAAAAGGCATTAAATGGAGGAGAGATAAAAAGCTCACATGTGAAGCTTTATCAAGGCATTGAAGAAAGAGAAGGAAATGACTTCACAAAATATTCAAACCTTAAAGAAAGAGAAGGAAAATGACTCCACACAACATTCAAACCTAAAGAAAGGAAAGATAATAGGACAGCACGTGTCCCCAAGTGCCAAGAAAACAACAACCTCGGACTTGAACATGGAATGCATATATCAATGTGCTGAATGACATTTTCGTAATTAAGAAGAAAAACCTTGGCATTTCTCAAATGGATTTTCCAACGGTCATAAAAAGGCTTGGCTTATGAAATGAACATCACAAGACCTCTATAAATTACAGCAAGCTGATCTTCTTCAACACACAACGCACTTGCAAAAAAAAGATCAAATCATCTTAAAGCTATCAAGAGCAAAACACCCTTACTTCATACTTTCTTTGATCCTACACTATATTTTTGTAAATCTTTTGAAAAAGTATTAAGTATCAATCACTCTCATATCACTTTGTAATTTCCTTGTGAGTTACACTTGGAAATATTCGGAAATTGATTGTAAACTTGGTGAAGCTAAAGAATACACGAATTGTAATCATCCTCGGGTTGAGGATTGATCTATTTGAAAGTTAGTGAAATCTCACAAGGGTGTGAGGACTGGACGTAGCCATCTTTGGGTGAACCAGTATAAAATTGTGTGTGTCTCTCTTATTCCACTCCTACTTTTTTTTGGCTCAACTTAGATCTAACAAGTTGAAAAATCTCATCCTCGAGCTAATCATCCTCAGTGAGAGGATAGTTTTCAAAACACTTAGAAATTAATTTTAAACAGCAAAATCCATATTCAACCCCTCCTTCTAGTGATATTTAGCTACATCAATGTATTTTTACCTTAAAGGCAAGATTAAGACATTTCACGAGAATTCAAATCCTATAATTCTGGGATTTCTGAAATCACTAACACACATAAATTAAGAAACAAACAAATAAATCACATGCATGTCAATACAAATCATTTGATACAGATTCAAAACACCTATATATTAGTATTTAAAAGCCTAGAAAGACTGTGTACTCCTTCAATGCTATTGAATAATTGGACAACCCTATAAATGAGCTTCGATTTCTAACAAATATTTTAGAGTTGTTTTATGAGAGAAAGAGAGAAAAATAATTAACATTTATAATATTAAATACATTTTTATTTTTATTTTCTATTAATTTCTCATAAATGTATCCACTTGAGAGACTCCTAAATCTTTTAAAATTGTCGTTCAATAAAAAATGTATTAAGTTACTAGGATATGCATGCAGTCATGCGATGTGTAAATCTAGAACAGTTCGATTGGATTAAAAAGAAACACAATTTTTAATTTTAGAAAATAAATATGTTTCATTTCAAAACTATCATGTGATTGAACGAAATTTAAATCAAATTATAATTTGAATTAGTTTTTTGGTAAACTAGCTTTATAAAGGATAAAATAAAATTCAAAGTTGCAAATATAATGTAATTTAAAAAATAAATTAAAAAGAAAAATAAATCTAAAGATATCAATGAAAAGTGTGAACAAAAGATAAAAAAACATTTCTATTTTTGTCTAACATAAAAGTCTAAACTAATAATTGG
>JBBPBT010000685.1:5863174-5875315 GCA_037974875.1 Cicer bijugum
AACTAACTAGAATAATTAGAAATAATGTCGAGATATTTTAATGATAGAAGAAATTATGTTTTTTAAGTTATTGATTGAGTGATTTCACTTATTTATATATTATCGTATTGAAAATTTAATTTTACACTAACTTTAAGTTAAGATTGTAGTTTCTATTAACTTATTTGTTGATTGTTGTCTACTAATTAAATATTTATTTTTTAAAATAAGAATTTAAATTTTTATTACTTATATTTAACTTTAAAATTTATATTACTTATATTTAACTGTTTAGGAAATAATACCGGCGAGTTTATATATTATTATTATATTTTATCTTAGACCAATTTTAGTTTCTGATATAAATTTGAAATTTGAAACAACTCACTTAAAGATAAGTGTGGTATTTTTTTTAATTATGGGCATCGTATGAGTTTTTTTTTAAATGCGAGTATGGTATAGGGATGGATACTACTATAGTATCCTACCCAAACTTTATTCATTGTTATCCCTAATTTTTATTATTTAAATATTCTTTTGTTGCTTTATTTAATTGTCTATATAAGTTTATGTAACAATTAATGTGAATAATTCTTTCAATTATCAATGTTGTTCAATTTATTTTTCTTTATTTATCTCTTATCAATTATTTAAATCAATAGTTGTGGGACTTAAATATTTACTTTTTAAAAGAAGAATTTAAATTTATATTACTTATAATCAATTGTTTAGGAAATAATACCGGCGAGCTTATATATTATCATTATATCTTATCTTAGATCAGTTTCAGTTTTGGATATAAATTTAAAATTTGAAACAACTCACTTAAAGATAAATGTGATACTTTTTTTAAATGTGGGTATGGTATTGATATTTTGTTTAAAGGCGGGTGAAATATAGGGACGGATACTATAGTATCCTACCCAAACATTACATATTGTCATCCTTAATTTATCATTTAAATATTCTTTTGTTGCTTTATCTAATTGCCTCTATAAGTTTATATAACAATTAATTTTTATCATTTAAATATTCTTTTGTTGCTTTCTTCTTCAAACGTATTTGTTTCAACTCAATTCTCTCTATATAACCAGATCTTACTTTTCTCTCTTTAAATCCATCCTCATTCGTTGATGCCTTTTTCATGCTTAGCCATAAACACAAAAATAAAATTTTGATATATTTTATTATCGACCATTTAATCTTTGAAACAAATCAAAGTTGTTGGTATGGTTGAAATGCTGAAACACTCATATTTACACATTTCAGTTTCAAAAATAAGAAAATATCAAGTAATTTTTTTGTCAATAAAATAAAATCATTATTTATCAAACACTTGTACAAATACTTAAAATTAGTTTTTTTGTCAAATGTTGAACTGTTTAGTCCATAGTTTGAAATTTCTTAGCTAGAAAACAATCATATATAATCAATTCGATTTCAAATATCAAAAATTAAAATCATATATTTAATCTAAATTTAAAACAAAAATATATATTTTATCATTTAAATATAAGACCAAAATAATTATATTATTTCTTAATCATATGCGCTCAGTATAATAAATATCATCTTTTTTTCTGTCAACAAAATATATGATTATTTTTAAATATAGTTTGACTACATATATTTTTACTTTTTACTGGTCATAAACATATCAATAAGTCTAATTACTTTTTTAGTCAAAGAATTAAAAATAACTTTTTTCCATTTGGAACTGCGTGACAACCTATATATTGTAGTTTTTCTCTGTTTTTTAATTCACAAGTAATTTTTAAATAAACACTATCTATACAATCTAGCCTCACATTTAGTCAATATATTTATATTTTTTTATGAAATATGAAGAGTCTATATATGATTTTCACGTGTGTTATTTCTTCACTTACTTTCTTATGTGTTGCAATAACTCCTAATAAAAGTAATATTTTTGATGTACTTAAATATGGTGCTATCGGAAATGGTCAGACCGACGATTCAAATGTATTAATTTTTTTATTAATTTCATATTTTTTTTCATGAGATTATGATTATCCTTAATTCTACATATATCACACTTCTAATGTAATTATAATTTATCAAATCTTACTAATTATATTTTAACCAATTTGTATATTACAAAAAGGCATTTTTAAAAGCATGGAAAGACGTGTGTGGTACAACTAATGGCACCCCCACAATGATTATACCCAAAGGAAAAACATTTATGTTGCAACCTTTGTTGTTCAAAGGTCCTTGTAAATCTTCAAAAGTTATAATTCAGGTACTATGTTTAACAACCCAATTATTTTTTCCAGAAAGCATACATGTGTGATTGTGTAGATGTATCGTATCCAAACACAAATATTTAAATTGTAGAGTTTTTGTAACTAAGACTTAAAGATATATATTACGGTAATTATTATTATATCATATGAGTTATTTTCTCACGTGATGTATTGAATAACATTTATTCCCACCATCTAAGAAGAAGAAATTTAAGGGTTTTATTCAAAACAATTGTAAAAAATAAACATAAGTGTTTTTTTTACAATAATTAACATAAATAATAAATGCTTCAATGGGTACTGGGTAGTACAATTCTATTCAATTATCGTTAGTATTATTCAATTTTTTAAAATGAATTTAATATTGTTTTTTTTAATAATATTGAAATAAAAATTAATATTTTACTAAAAAATTAAAATATCATTTAATATGAAAAAAAAATGCTGTTAAAACATTTCTTAAGACAATTATATGTGATTCCATCATTTACTACCTAAGGGTAAAATAAATTGTTAAAAAGAAAGTTATTTTGTTTGATATGTTCAACAATCTTAAGGATAATTTTTTTTGGATTGACAGCTTAGAGGAGATATCACTGCCCCAAAAGACATTAATGCTTGGAAATTTCAATATGGTAAAAGTCAACTATTATGGATTCAATTTTCGACAATAAGTGGTCTTGTCTTCGATGGTTCGGGAGGACACATTAATGGTCAAGGTGCTTCATGGTGGAAGAAGTTTCCTAAAAATCAAGAAAAATATAGGCCCGGTGTAAGTTGATAAATAATTAAATATGATAGCTACTAAATATTTGGATATATACTACATTATTTAAGTTGCATTGGAATAATAATCGAGTATATAACTATTTGAAAATATGTATATGCAGGCTCTTCACTTTAATAACTGTCAAAATCTCAAAGTTTTTAAGTCAACTCACTTAAATAGTCCAAAAAATCATATTAGCATAAATTCGTGCGAAGATGTTATTATCTCTGATCTTTATATAATTGCACCAAAAGATAGTCCCAACACTGATGGAATTGATATATCAGCATCATCCAAAATTTACATTTTGAATTCAATCATCAAAACCGGTAATTATAACACATATTTAATCTATTTTTAGAATTTTCGATGATTTTCATTGTTTATTAATATGTGTTATTCTTTTGTCAAATTTTAATCCTGTTTTTGATAAAATAATATTGAATTTATTTGATTATAATTTTACAATATATAAATACACAATGTTATTTTTACCATTACATTCTTAATTATTAATCACGTATTTTTTTAACTTATATTTTGAGACTTTTAGGTTGATAATAGTATTATAATATTTTATTCAAATTTACTAAAAGTAAAAAAATCAACATTGGAACCATAATCATATTAGTTAGATTGTCTCTAAGGTATTTCTTTTGAATTTAATCTTGATTTTTTTTAACTCTTGTTCATTAATTATAGGTGACGATTGTATTGCTATTAACGCTGGCTCAAGCCACATCAAAGTAACTAATATTTTTTGTGGACCTGGCCACGGCATCAGGTAATCAATTGAAATGAAACGGATATTTGAAATTTAATAATAATTTTCACGTTATATATTTTGTATATAGTTTGATTAATATTCAATTTCTATACATGGAACTGGTGAATCTAGTGTTGGTAGTCTTGGAAAAAGTCAAAATTATGATACAGTAGAAGATGTATATGTAAAAAATTGTACATTTTTTGGAACTTCAAATGGAGCTAGAATTAAGACATGGAAGGTAAGAATAGATTGCATATGATTAATCGAATAGAAGATTTCATTGACTAGATCATAGTCTCTCGTGTCCTTTTAATAAAAGACATTTGGATAAACAAAAATTAATATTGTTATGACTCAAATACATTTTATTTTGTTGATTTAATTATCTTTTATAATAAAGACACGAGGGAGTATATAATATTATATATGATATGAATAATATTTATAGTGAATAGAGCTATTTATCTTATAAATGGATTTATATAGTTGAGTACTTAGACTTGAATTCAAAATATTTTAAGAATAATATGTATATTTCGTTGTTTTTGTTATTTGAATTAGGGAGGTAGTGGGCATGCGTGGAATATCAAATACGAAGATATTAAAGTTGTTGGAGTAAAGAATCCAATAATTATTGATCAAACTTATGACCCTTTAACATTTGATACGATTGGTGGTAGAACAGTTGAAGTGAAAAATATTACATACAACAACATTAAAGGAACCTCAATTAATGGACATGCAATTCAATTTATTTGCAATTCCAACATTGGATGCACCAACATTGTATTAAACAACATAAATATAAAAAAAATTGATGGAGGCGTAACAAATGCATCTTGCAATAATGCTCATGGAAAGTACTCATTGTGTTATCCACCTGCCTCGTGTCTTTCTTAAAAAAATAGTGCTATAATTGGTACTACAAAAACATACAATCAAAATGTGAGATACTAACATTTGTCGTTGTATCGTTTATCTTTTAGTTAATAATAATGTAAGATTTATATACTAATAAATACGAATGATTTTTTTGGAAAGTTAGTTAAGTTTTTAATATCTAGTTTTTTTTATTCCAGGGTTATTATGAATTAATGAAGTGATATCTTGTTCTTTTTAATTGTGGTTATTTTGGGATTACGGAAGAAACTAAGGTTTGATGTAGTAAAAATTCTTATAAGATTTATTTTAGATCATCAATATTGCACAATGCAAGGTAGTTAAACTCTCCGATCAACTCTTAAACTTTTACAAATTTACGATTTTTGATAATGAAAATAAGTTAACTTGCAAGTAAACTCTATTTTTGATAAATTCTTACGAGTCTAAAAAAATTTTGATAAAGTTAATTAGTAAACTCTCGAATTTACTAGTATTTTACGAGTTTATAGTTCTACTAATTAGTCTATCTTAAAATGTAAAAAGTTGATAAATATTAACCAAAATCTTATTTAATTATGTATGTGTTGCAATGTCTATTGATTTTAAAAAGTAAATTTATGTTTTTAGTGTTGTTTAAAAAGACAACAATTATGCCTCAATATGAGTTTGTTGTTTTTCTACCATTTTATTTTGCTCTATCATTTGTTTATCTACTTAAAAATATTTTCGATTTATTATAGAGATCAAATAACGAATTATTGTTATTTTAATGATATATATATATATATATATATATGTTGAAAAAAAAGTATGTTATAGTGTGAATTTAATAAATTGTTGAAGTCCCACATTGGAAAGAAATAATTTTGAAATCCCACATTGGAAAACTCTAGTATTTTGAGTAGTTTCAAATCTATACATACTAAAGTCCCACATTGCTTAGAAAAGAAATCTGAGTTTACTTCCATCATTATATAAAGAGCATCAAATTATTGTGAAAAACACTCCAAAGTTGGATGTTTTTCCCAACTTTCTCTTTTCTCCCTCTTATATTATGTTCGCTAAATTTCGAGCCACTTCTCCCCTTTCTTTCTGTCCCTTTCAGTTTAGAGTGGTAATTATATTGTAGTCCCTTTCGGTTTAGAGGGGTAATTATACCGTAGTCCCTTTCGGTTTAGAACGCGGTAATTATACTGTAGTCCCTTTCGGTTTAGAGCGGTAATTATGCCGTAGTCCCTTTCAGTTTAGAGCGGTAATTATACAGTAGTCCCTTTCGGTTTAGAGCGGTAATTATACCGTAGTCCCTTTCGGTTTTTTAGAGCGGTTTTTATACCGTAGTCCCTTCAGTTTTTAGAGCGGCTGTTATGCCGTAGTCCTTTCAGTTTTTAGAGCGGCTGTTATGTCGCAGTCCCTTCGGTTTTTAGAGCGGCTGTTATGTCGTAGTTATGAGTGGTCGTAGTACCATATTGCGAATGACTTTAATCGTCATATTGAGAGTGACTTTAATTGTCATATTAAGAGTGGCTTTAAGCGCCATATTGAGGGTGTAATTCTAGAACGGTTTTTTATAGTGCAGTAGAACTCTGATACAGTGATCTGGGCTGTTTTATCCTGGGGACTTCGTGGTTGATAGTCTGTCTTGCACAATTTGGGTAGTGCCGCGAAACGTCTTAAAGAGAGCGACCTAGTCCGCGACTCAACCCAGTAATATCTTCGGTGACATAAATTGTGAATTTTAAATAGTTTTCGAAACTCAAAACCCAACAATTTTAAGACGTTTTATTCTACCATGTCAACCGAAAATATTACTGGATTTGATTATGTTGCCTCTTCAATAAACTGTTTATGTTTTGAAGCCAACAGAAAAGGATAAGAAAGTTGGAGAATTAACCCTTCGAAAAATAATGATAAGAATTATATTCTTAATGGAGTTGTTGAAGATTTGTATAACTACTACAGTTCCAGCAATACTAGTAGAGATATTTGATATGCTCTGAATGAGTATGTAGTGAGCTGCAACCCATAGTATCAGATGGCTGACGACAGATCCGTGGAGGCACACTTCTGTAAAATTCAGAAGATAATTTATGGGATCATCTATTAAGGTATGTTACTCGTGACATATTTAAATTAAGTGTTGAAATTTAATATGTCTCTTTATGTTTGATTGTTGAAATCAATAAAATGTATCTTTTTGCATACATGTGTGATTTTAATTTTTGACATGCTATACTATGTGATGTGAACCCATTTGATTTCAATATTAAGTAACTTAGGTTTAATTCCAAAGTTATTGTTAAATGATTTTGAAAAATGTGATTTTTTGTAGTCAAGCTAAAATAATAAAGAGTTCACATAAACTTATAGTTAGAGAATCTGAGTTTTTAGATTTGTTACACTTTGATATATGTGAACATTATGGGAAAGTTAACATGAAATGAAAAACAAAAATGAAACGTTTGACATGTTAAGAATCTCTATAACTAAAATTGAAAATCAATTTAGTAGAAAGATTAAAAGGTTACAAGTATGATTCTAGTTTGTTTAAATAAGTTTTATAAATAGTCTAAATTTATATGTGGAACAACTGCACCACCATAATTGATTCATGTGAATGGTAAAGTTGAAAAGAAAGGAAATATAACTCTTATTGAACTAGTTGTTGCTAGTATGCTTAATTATATTGTTGCATCTCATTAGTGTGCAAAAAATATATTGCTTATTTTGTTATGTTTTGAATAGAGGTCTTAAATCTAAAAATAAAACATCTCCTTATGAGATCATGAAGAAAAGACAATCGAACTTGTCTTATTTTCAAACATTGGGTGGTCTGACTTATGTCAGAATCCCCTATCCCTAGCAAATTAAACTCGTCAGTAGAACCTATGAATGAGAATTCATTTTGGTATGCGGTAAAGAACAAAGCGTATAGGTTTTATTACCTAAATGCAAAAGTGATCAAAGAGTCAAATGATGTTGACTTCTATGAAACTAAATTCCCTGTAAAATGGAGAAATAGTGGGGGCAGCGAACTAAGTTATGTTCCTGTTACAAGAAGCACTGAAAGCAGCAAACAAGGTGAAACAGAAACTCGAAGAAGTAAGATAGTCAAAGTTGCTAAAGATTATGGACCAGAATATATGGTCTATAATTTAGAAGAGAATCCTGCAAATCTTAAAGAAGTTTTGTCATCATTGGATGCAGATCTTTGACAAGAAGCTATAAACGATGAAATGGATTCTCTAGAGTCTAACAAGACCTTACATTTAGTAGACTTGTCTCCTGGTTGCAAACTAATAGGTTGTAAATGAATTTTAAAAAAGAAACTAAAACCCGATGGATGTATTGATAAGTACAAGGCACGTCTTGTAGCCAAGAGTTTTAGACAAAGAGAAAATATAAATTTCTTCGACACTTTTATACCAGTCACTAGACTAACATCCATTAGGGTGCTTATATCACTTGCGGCTGTTCATAACCTGGTGATACACCAGATGGATGTTAAAACAATCTTTTTTTAAATGGTGACCTAGAAGAAGAAATTTATATGAAACAACCTGAAGATTTTTGTAATTCATGGACAAGAAGACAAGGTCTGTAAGTTAGATAAATCTCTATATGGTCTTAAACAAGTTCCTAAGAAATGACATGAAAAGTTTGATAACTTGATTAAATTGAATGAGTTTAAAGTGAATGAAAGTGTCAAATGTATTTACTACAAATTTGAAAATGTCATTTGCACTATCATATGTCTCTATGTAGACGACATACTCATATTTGATTCAAACTTTCATGCTATAACATTTTGAAATCATTGTTGTGTAACAACTTTGATATGAAAGACCTCGGAGAAGCAAATGTAATCTTGGGAATCAAGATTACTAGGTCAGAAAAGGGAATTTCTTTGGATCAATCTCACTATGTTGAAAATATCCTAAAGAAATATAATTACTTTGACTGTAAACCTGCTTGCACACCATACTATCCAAGTGTGAAACTTTTCAAGAACACTAGTGAAGGTGTTAGACAAACTGAATATGCGAGCATCATTGGCAACCTCATGTATGTCACTGATTATACTAGACCCAACATTGCCTATGTTGTGGGATTGTTGTGCAGGTTTACTCGTAGACCTAGTATGGAGCATTGACACGCTATGGAAAGAGTCATGAGATACCTGAAAAGGACCATGAGTCTTGGATTACATTATCAAAGATTTCCTATAGTCCTTGAAGGATACAATGTTGCTGATTGGAACGTCTTATTAGATGACTCCAAAGCAATCGATGACTATATTTTAATATAGTGAGTGGTGTTGTATCTTAGAAATCGAAGAACAGACGATATTGGCTCAGTCCATTATGGAGTCTGAAATGATAGTACTAGCTACTGCTACTACTAGTGAAGAAGTAAGCTGGTTGAGATGCTTGCTAGCAGAGATCCCTATATGGAAAAAATCTATGACAGATGTGTTGATCCACTGCGATAGTACCGCGGCTATTGCGAAAATTGAGAATCGTTATTACAACAATAAGAGACGACAAATTTGTCGTAAGCACAACATTGTTAGAAAATTATTTACTAAATGAGTTGTTATAATGGATCATGTAAGCACTGATGAGAATTTAGCAAATCTTTTGACGAAAGGATTTAGCTACAGAGAAAGTCATATATACATCCAAAAGGATGAGACTAATGCCTATAGAGTCATTCATGATGGTAACCCAACCTAAAAGACTGGAGATCCCAAGAATTAGGTTAAATGGGTAATAACAAGTCGTTGAGTGATATGAGATGAACATGCTATTATAAATCAGAGAAACATGATTCCTGAAGCGATGATAGGATGAGGTAATAGAAACTCTTAATGAGATCTATACTCTACGTGGAGGGAGTACCTAGCTACAGGAGTACTCTTGATAGACTCACCTATGTGAATGTGGAAGTGGGGCCGCTTCCTATGGAGTTTCGAGGCAGAATTCCTAGAGCGTTCACTATACTGGGATACACATGTAGGGCCATTAATGCACGAGTTTTTGAGAATACACCCTATGAAAAGGTTGTGTGTGGGTTTGATGTCAGAGATAGAGTTCAAGACTACGAGTATCTCTTGTTGAATCTGAATCTTACTTACTATGCAAAGGTTCAAGTCAAGAGACACCTTTGTTTATGCACAATCTTATAGAAGCGTTTAACGCTATTTTAGAAACATTTTTTTAAATTCAAGTGGGGGATTGTTGAAAAAAAAGTATGTTATAGTGTGAATTTAATAAATTGTTGAAGTCTCACATTGGAAAGAAATTTTTGTTGTAAATTTAAGTGGAAAGAAACTTGTTAAGTCCCACATTGGAAAGAAATAATTTTGAAATCCCACATTGGAAAACTCTAGTATTTTGAGTAGTTTCAAATCTATACGTACTAAAGTCCCACATTGCTTAGAAAAGAAATCTGAGTTTACTTCCATCACTATATAAAGAGCATCAAATTATTGTGAAAAACACATCAAAGTTTGATGCTTTTCCCAACTTTCTCTTTTCTCCCTCTTATATTATGCTCGCTAAATTTCGAGCCACTTCTCCCCTTTCTTTTTGTCCCTTTCAGTTTAGAGCGGTAATTATATCGTAGTCCCTGAGCGGTAATTATACCGTAGTCCCTTTCGGTTTAGAACGGTAATTATACTGTAGTCCATTTCGGTTTAGAACGGTAATTATACCGTAGTCTCTTTCGGTTTAGAGCGGTAATTATATTGTAGTCCCTTTTGGTTTAGAGCGTTTCGGTTTAGAGCGGTAATTATACCGTAGTCCCTTTCGGTTTTTTAGAGCGGTTATTATATCGTAGTCCCTTCGGTTTTTAGAGCGGCTGTTATGTCGTAGTCCTTTCGGTTTTTAGAGCGGCTGTTATGTCGTAGTCCCTTCGGTTTTTAGAGCGGCTGTTATGCCGTAGTTATGAGTGGTCGTAGTACCATATTGCGAATGACTTTAATCGTCATATTGAGAGTGACTTTAATTGTCATATTAATAGTGGCTTTAAGCGCCATATTGAGGGTGTAATTCTAGAACGGTTTTCTACAGTGCAGTAGAACTCCGATACAGTGATCTGGGTTGTTTTATCCTGGGGACTTCGTGGTTGATAGTCTGTCTTGCACAATTTGGACAGTGCCGCGAAACGTCTTAAAGAGAGCGACCTAGTCCGCGACTCAACCCAGTAATATCTTCGGTGGCATAAATTGTGAATTTTAAATAGTTTTCGACACTCAAAATCCAACAAAATATATATATATATATATATATATTATTTCATTATCAGATAAACTTTTATGAGTTTACGAAGCGAGTCTATGAATTGATTTTACATAAACTACACACATTTACCTAAACTCTGGAATTTGACAAACTTATTGCAATAAATCACTTCTCAAATGAGTGTCCATGTGAGCCCATATGATGTGTCCAATGTTTGGTACGAAGAGTCATATGTGCGAATTGTACGAACGTGTTTAATCACATGCGACTTTCTTTGCTCACGATGCTTTATGCTGATTATGGTTTTTGCTTAACTTAAAATAAATAAAATAAAATAATATACAAGTAAACATGAGGATTTTTTCAAATCTGAAAAAACAAAGAACACTCATATATTTCATTTTCAAAACTGTATATTAAACTATCCCATTTTTATTTTTTTGATATAATTAAAAGTTGTTATTTGTAAAAGTGATTTTCTTAAAGATTTTTTTCTTTTTTAATTTTTTTGTTTTTTAAATAAAGAAGTTACCTTTGAAAAATGACTTCTTGCACCTATTTTTATTTTTAAATTGACCAAAAAATATAATTAATATAATTATTCAAAAAATGTCATACGTGACAAGTCCAAATCAACAAAATCTACTGGTTAATTAATTATTTTTTATGAAAAAAATAAAAAATATCAATATAAAATTTATGATTCGTCGTTGAGTGAGTGATGAATCGCAAACTAAGAGAGATATTTCAAATAACTTTGTTTCAACTCAACCCTATCTATATAACATTTTCTCTCCTTTCTCTTTCTAAATTTATATCACACTAGTTCGTTGTTTTGGTGCATAATTTTATTTAATTTCATCTCAATGATGGAAGAAGATGATGAAGAAGGAAAATGTTTTCAGGACTGACTCAAGATGTTATAAAGCCAAAACTAAAATTATTATAGTGAATCTTTTTAAGAATAAATAAATATATTATTTAATAATTATAGAAAATTTCTTTAGCATAATTAATAGCATTTTTAAATTTATTTTTTTATATATTTTTTAAAAAAATATAATAAAACATTTCAACTGTTTTACATCTACATCAAGAACTCATATAAAAATTTCAATCTTTTTAAGAGTGAAAAAACATTAAGAAACAAAACGAAAATTGTTCCCTTTACATCACATTAAACCCTTCATAAAATTATTCACCTATTACTATCCACCTTCATCATAAACTTAA
>JBBPBT010000685.1:5888642-5933930 GCA_037974875.1 Cicer bijugum
GGTGTGTTTGTGTCATTGGATGAACATTTAGGTCATTTTCGTCCTCCCTAGCTATATTCTTGTCCAATTAGGGTTTTTAACCAATCTTGTGCATCCAATAGGTGTGTTTGTGTCATTGGATGAACATTTAGGTCATTTTCGTCCTCCATATACTTAATCTTGTCCAATTAGGGTTTTTAACAAATCTTGTGCATCCAATATGTGTGCTTGTGTCATTGGATGAACATTTAGGTCATTTTCGTCCTCCCTAGCGTTATTCTTGTCCAATTAGGGTTTATAACCAATCTTGTGCACCCAATAGGTGAGTTTCTGTCATTGGAAGAACATTAAGGTCATTTTCATCCTCCATACACTTAGTCTTGTCCAATTAAGGTTTTTAACCAATCTTGTGCGTCCAATAGGTGTGTTTGTGTCATTGGATGAACATTTAGGACAATTTCGTCCTCCCTAGCGTTATTCTTGTCCAATTAGGGTTTTTAACCAATCTTGTGCATCCAATAGGTGTGTTTGTGTCATTGGATGAACATTTAGGTCATTTTCGTCCTCCATACACTTAATCTTGTCCAATTAGGGTTTTTAACCAATCTTGTGCATCCAATAGGTGTGTTTGTGTCATTGGATGAACATTTAGGTCATTTTCATCCTCCCTAGCGTTATTCTTGTCCAATTAGGGTTTTTAACCAATCTTGTGCATCCAATAGGTGTGTTTGTGTCATTGGATGAACATTTAGGTCATTTTCGTCCTCCCTAGCGTTATTCTTGTCCAATTAGGGTTTTTAACCAATCTTGTGCATCCAATAGGTGTGTTTGTGTCGTTGGATGAACATTTAGGTCATTTTCGTCCTCCATACACTTAATCTTGTCCAATTAGGGTTTTTAACAAATCTTGTGCATCCAATAGGTGTGTTTGTGTCATTGGATGAACATTTAGGTCATTTTCGTCCTCCCTAGCGTTATTCTTGTCCAATTAGGGTTTATAACCAATCTTGTGCATCCAATAGGTGAGTTTCTGTCATTGGATGAACATTAAGGTCATTTTCGTCCTCCATACACTTAATCTTCTACAATTAGGGTTTTTAACCAATCTTGTGCATCCAATAGGTGTGTTTGTGTCATTGGATAAACATTTAGGTCATTTTCATCCTCCCTAGAGTTATTCTTGTCCAATTAGGGTTTTTAACCAATCTTGTGCATCCAATAGTTGTGTTTGTGTCATTGGATGAACATTTAGGTCGTTTTCGTCCTCCCTAGCGTTATTCTTGTCCAATTAGGGTTTATAACCAATCTTGTCCAATTAGGGTTTTTAACAAATCTTGTGCATCCAATAGGTGTGTTTGTGTCATTGGATGAACATTTAGGTCATTTTCGTCCGCTATACACATAATCTTGTCCAATTAGGGTTTTTAACAAATCTTGTGCATCCAATAGGTGTGTTTGTGTCATTGGATGAACATTTAGGTCATTTTCGTCCTCCCTAGGGTTATTCTTCTCCAATTAGGGTTTTTAACCAATCTTGTGCATCCAATAGTTGTGTTTGTGTCAATGGATGAACATTTAGGTCATTTTCGTCCTCCCTAGGGTTATTCTTCTCCAATTAGGGTTTTTAACCAATCTTGTGCATCCAATAGGTGTGTTTGTGTCATTGGATGAACATTTAGGTCATTTTCGTCCTCCCTACACTTAATCTTGTCCAATTAGGGTTTTTAACCAATCTTGTGCATCCAATAGGTGTGTTTGTGTCATTGGATGAACATTTAGGTCATTTTCGTCCTCCCTAGGGTCATTCTTCTCCAATTAGGGTTTTTAACCAATCTTGTGCATCCAATAGGTGTGTTTGTGTCATTGGATGAACATTTAGGTCATTTTCGTCCTCCCTACACTTAATCTTGTCCAATTAGGGTTTTTAACCAATCTTGTGCTTCCAATAGGTGTGTTTGTGTCTTTGGATGAACATTTAGGTCATTTTCGTCCTCCCTACACTTAATCTTGTCCAATTACGGTTTTTAACCAATCTTGTGCATCCAATAGGTGAGTTTGTGTCATTGGATGAACATTTAGGTCATTTTCGTCCTCCATACACTTAATCTTGTCCAATTAGGGTTTTTAACCAATCTTGTGCATCCAATAGGTGTGTTTGTGTCATTGGATGAACATTTAGGTCATTTTCGTCCTCCCTAGCGTTATTCTTGTCCAATTAGGGTTTTTAACCAATCTTGTGCATCCAATTGGTGTGTTTGTGTCATTGGATGAACATTTAGGTCATTTTCGTCCTCCCTAGCTATATTCTTGTCCAATTAGGGTTTTTAACCAATCTTGTGCATCCAATAGGTGTGTTTGTGTCATTGGATGAACATTTAGGTCATTTTCGTCCTCCATATACTTAATCTTGTCCAATTAGGGTTTTTAACAAATCTTGTGCATCCAATATGTGTGCTTGTGTCATTGGATGAACGTTTAGGTCATTTTCGTCCTCCCTAGCGTTATTCTTGTCCAATTAGGGTTTATAACCAATCTTGTGCACCCAATAGGTGAGTTTCTATCATTGGAAGAACATTAAGGTCATTTTCATCCTCCATACACTTAGTCTTGTCCAATTAAGGTTTTTAACCAATCTTGTGCGTCCAATAGGTGTGTTTGTGTCATTGGATGAACATTTAGGACAATTTCGTCCTTCCTAGCGTTATTCTTGTCCAATTAGGGTTTTTAACCAATCTTGTGCATCCAATAGGTGTGTTTGTGTCATTGGATGAACATTTAGGTCATTTTCGTCCTCCATACACTTAATCTTGTCCAATTAGGGTTTTTAACCAATCTTGTGCATCCAATAGGTGTGTTTGTGTCATTGGATGAACATTTAGGTCATTTTCGTCCTCCTAAAGGTTATTCTTCTCCAATTATGGTTTTTAACCAATCTTGTGCATCCAATAGATGTGTTTGTGTCACTGGATGAAGATTTAGTTCATTTACGTCCTCCCTAGGGTTATTCTTCTCCAATTAGGGTTTTTAACCAATCTTGTGCATCCAATAGGTGAGTTTGTGTCATTGGATGAACATTTAGGTCATTTTCTTCCTCCCTAGGGTTATTCTTGTCCAATTAGGGTTTTTAACCAATCTTGTGCATCCAATAGGTGTGTTTGTGTCATTGGATGAACATTTAGGTCATTTTCGTCCTCCATACACTTAATCTTGTCCAATTAGGGTTGTTAACCAATCTTGTGCATCCAATAGGTGTGTTTGTGTCATTGGATGAACATTTAGGTCATTTTCGTCCTCCCTAGGGTTATTCTTCTCCAATTAGGGTTTTTAACCAATCTTGTGCATCCAACAGTTGTGTTTGTGTCATTGGATGAACATTTAGGTCATTTTCGTCCTCCCAATGGTTATTCTTCTCCAATTAGGATTTTTAACCAATCTTGGGCATCCAATAGGTGTGTTTGTGTCATTCGATGAACATTTAGGTCATTTTCATCCTCCCTAGGGTTATTGTTGTCCAATTAGGATTTTTAACCAATCTTGGGCATGCATTAGGTGTGTTTGTGTCATTGGATGAACAATTTGGTCATTTTCGTCCTCCATACACTTAATCTTCTACAATTAGGGTTTTTAACCAATCTTGTGCATCCAATAGGTGTGTTTGTGTCATTGGATAAACATTTAGGTCATTTTCATCCTCCCTAGAGTTATTCTTGTCCAATTAGGGTTTTTAACCAATCTTGTGCATCCAATAGGTGTGTTTGTGTCATTGGATGAACATTTAGGTCATTTTCATCCTCCCTAGGGTTATTCTTGTCCAATTAGGATTTTTAACCAATGTTGGGCATGCATTAGGTGTGTTTGTGTCATTGGATGAACAATTTGGTCATTTTCGTTCTCCATACACTTAATCTTCTACAATTAGGGTTTTTAACCAATCTTGTGCATCCAATAGGTGTGTTTGTGTCATTGGATAAACATTTAGGTCATTTTCATCCTCCCTAGAGTTATTCTTGTCCAATTAGGGTTTTTAACCAATCTTGTGCATCCAATTGGTGTGTTTGTGTCATTGGATGAACATTTAGGTCATTTTCGTCCTCCCAAGGGTTATTCTTCTCCAATTAGGATTTTTAACCAATCTTGTGCATCCAATATGTGTTTGTGTCATTCGATGAACATTTAGTTCATTTTCATCCTCCCTAGGGTTATTCTTGTCCAATTAGGATTTTTAACCAAATCTTGGGCATGCATTAGGTGTGTTTGTGTCATTGGATGAACAATTTGGTCATTTTCGTCCTCCATACACTTAATCTTCTACAATTAGGGTTTTTAACCAATCTTGTGCATCCAATAGGTGTGTTTGTGTCATTGGATAAACATTTAGGTCATTTTCATCCTCCCTAGAGTTATTCTTGTCCAATTAGGGTTTTTAACCATTCTTGTGCATCCAATAGGTGTCTTTGTGTCATTGGATGAACAAATCTTGTGCATCCAATAGGTGTGTTTGTGTCATTGGATGAACATTTAGGTCATTTTCGTCCTCCCACGGGTTATTCTTCTCCAATTAGGATTTTTAACCAATCTTGTGCATCCAATAGGTGTGTTTGTGTCATTCGATGAATATTTAGGTCATTTTCATCCTCCCTATGGTTATTCTTGTCCAATTAGGATTTTTAACCAAATCTTGGGCATGCATTAGGTGTGTTTGTGTCATTGGATGAACAATTTGGTCATTTTCGTCCTCCATACACTTAATCTTCTACAATTAGGGTTTTTAACCAATCTTGTGCATCCAATAGGTGTGTTTGTGTCATTGGATAAACATTTAGGTCATTTTCATCCTCCCTAGCGTTATTCTTGTCCAATTAGGGTTTTTAACCAATCTTGTGCATCCAATAGGTGTGTTTGTGTCATTGGATGAACATTTAGGTCATTTTCGTCCTCCCTAGCGTTATTCTTGTCCAATTAGGGTTTTTAACCAATCTTGTGCATCCAATAGGTGTGTTTGTGTCATTGGATGAACATTTAGGTCATTTTCGTCCTCCATACACTTCATCTTGTCGAATTAGGGATTTTAACCAATCTTGTGCATCCAAAAGGTGTGTTTGTGTCATTGGATGAACATGTAGGTCACTTTCGTCCTCCCTAGGGTTATTCTCCTCCAATTTGGGTTTTTAACCAATCTTGGGCATGCATTAGGTGTGTTTGTGTCATTGGATGAACAATTTGGTCATTTTCGTCCTCCATACACTTAATCTTCTACAATTAGGGTTTTTAACCAATCTTGTGCATCCAATAGGTGTGTTTGTGTCATTGGATAAACATTTAGGTCATTTTCATCCTCCCTAGAGTTATTCTTGTCCAATTAGGGTTTTTAACCAATCTTGTGCATCCAATAGGTGTGTTTGTGTCATTGGAAGAACATTTAGGTCATTTTCGTCCTCCCTAGCGTTATTCTTGTCGAATTAGGGTTTTTAACCAATCTTGTGCATCCAATAGGTGTGTTTGTGTCATTGGATGAACATTTAGGTCATTTTCGTCCTCCATACACTTAATCTTGTCCAATTAGGGTTTTTAACAAATCTTGTGCATCCAATAGGTGTGTTTGTGTCATTGGATGAACATTTAGGTCATTTTCGTCCTCCCTAGCGTTATTCTTGTCCAATTAGGGTTTTTAACCAATCTTGTGCATCCAATAGGTGAGTTTCTGTCATTGGATGAACATTAAGGTCATTTTCGTCCTCCATACACTTAATCTTCTACAATTAGGGTTTTTAACCAATCTTGTGCATCCAATAGGTGTGTTTGTGTCATTGGATAAACATTTAGGTCATTTTCATCCTCCCTAGAGTTATTCTTGTCCAATTAGGGTTTTTAACCAATCTTGTGCATCCAATAGTTGTGTTTGTGTCATTGGATGAACATTTAGGTCGTTTTCGTCCTCCCTAGCGTTATTCTTGTCCAATTAGGGTTTATAACCAATCTTGTCCAATTAGGGTTTTTAACAAATCTTGTGCATCCAATAGGTGTGTTTGTGTCATTGGATGAACATTTAGGTCATTTTCGTCCGCTATACACATAATCTTGTCCAATTAGGGTTTTTAACAAATCTTGTGCATCCAATAGGTGTGTTTGTGTCATTGGATGAACATTTAGGTCATTTTCGTCCTCCCTAGCGTTATTCTTGTCCAATTAGGGTTTTTAACCAATCTTGTGCATCCAATAGGTGTGTTTGTGTCATTGGATGAACATTTAGGTCATTTTCGTCCTCCATACACTTAATCTTGTCGAATTAGGGATTTTAACCAATCTTGTGCATCCAAAAGGTGTGTTTGTGTCATTGGATGAACATGTAGGTCATTTTCGTCCTCCCTAGGGTTATTCTCCTCCAATTTGGGTTTTTAACCAATCTTGTGCATCCAATAGGTGTGTTTGTGTCATTGGATGAACATTTAGGTCATTTTCGTCCTCCCTAGCGTTATTCTTGTCCAATTAGGGTTTTTAACCAATCTTGTGCATCCAATAGGTGTGTTTGTGTCATTGGATGAACATTAAGGTCATTTTCGTCCTCCATACACTTAATCTTGACCAATTAGGGTTTTTAACCAATCTTGTGCATCCAATAGGTGTGTTTGTGTCATTGGATGAACAATTAGGTCATTTTTGTCCTCCATACACTTAATCTTGTCCAATTAGGGTTTTTAACCAATCTTGTGCATCCAATAGGTGTGTTTATGTCATTGGATGAACATTTAGGTCATTTTCGTCCTCCATACACTTAATCTTGTCCAATTAGGGTTTTTAACAAATCTTGTGCATCCAATAGGTGTGTTTGTGTCATTGGATGAACATTTAGGTCATTTTCGTCCTCCCTAGCGTTATTCTTGTCCAATTAGGGTTTATAACCAATCTTGTGCATCCAATAGGTGTGTTTGTGTCATTGGATGAACATTTAGGTCATTTTCGTCCTCCATACACTTAATCTTGTCCAATTAGGGTTTTTAACCAATCTTGTGCATCCAATAGGTGTGTTTGTGTCATTGGATGAACATTTAGGTCATTTTCGTCCTCCCGAGGGTTATTCTTCTCCAATTAGGGTTTTTAACCAATCTTGTGCATCCAATAGGTGTGTTTGTGTCATTGGATGAACATTTAGGTCATTTTCTTCCTCCCTAGGGTTCTTCTTGTCCTATTAGGGTTTTTAACAAATCTTGTGCATCCAATAGGTGTGTTTGTGTCATTGGATGAACATTTAGGTCATTTTCGTCCTCCCTAGGGTTCTTCTTGTCCAATTAGGGTTTTTAACCAATCTTGTGCATCCAATAGGTGTGTTTGTGTCATTGGATGAACATTTAGGTCATTTTCGTCCTCCCTAGGGTTCTTCTTGTCCAATTTTGGTTTTTAACCAATCTTGTGCATCCAATAGGTGTGTTTGTGTCATTGGATGAACATTTAGGTCATTTTCGTCCTCCCTAGGGTTCTTCTTGTCCAATTAGGGTTTTTAACCAATCTTGTGCATCCAATAGGTGTGTTTGTGTCATTGGATGAACATTTAGGTCATTTGCGTCCTCCCTAGGGTTCTTCTTGTCCAATTAGGGTTTTTAACCAATCTTGTGCATCCAATAGGTGTGTTTGTGTCATTGGATGAACATTTAGGTCATTTTCGTCCTCCCTAGGGTTATTCTTGTCCAATTAGGGTTTTTAACCAATCTTGTGCATCCAATAGGTGTGTTTGTGTCATTGGATTAACATTTAGGTCATTTTCGTCTTCCCTAGGGTTCTTCTTGTCCAATTAGGGTTTTTAACCAATCTTGTGCATCCAATAGGTGTGTTTGTGTCATTGGATGAACATTTAGGTCATTTTCGTCCTCCCTAGGATTCTTCTTGTCCAATTAGGGTTTTTAACCAATCTTTTGCTTCCAATAGGTGTGTTTGTGTCATTGGATGAACATTTAGGTCATTTTCGTCCTCCCTAGGGTTCTTCTTGTCCAATTAGGGTTTTTAACCAATCTTGTGCATCCAATAGGTGTGTTTGTGTCATTGGATGAACATTTAGGTCATTTTCGTCCTCCCTACACTTAATCTTGTCAAATTAGGGTTTTTAACCAATCTTGTGCATCCAATAGGTGTGTTTGTGTCATTGGATTAACATTTAGGTCATTTTCGTCTTCCCTAGGGTTCTTCTTGGCCAATTAGGGTTTTTAACCAATCTTGTGCATCCAATAGGTGTGTTTGTGTCATTGGATGAACATTTAGGTCATTTTCGTTCTCCCTAGGGTTCTTCTTGTCCAATTAGGATTTTTAACCAATCTTGTGCATCCAATAGGTGTGTTTGTGTCATTGGATGAACATTTAGGTCATTTTCGTCCTCCCTAGGGTTCTTCTTGTCCAATTAGGGTTTTTAACCAATCTTGTGCATCCAATAGGTGTGTTTGTGTCATTGGATGAACATTTACGTCATTTTCGTCCTCCCTAGACTTAATCTTGTCCAATTAGGGTTTTTAACTAATCTTGTGCGTCCAATAGGTGTGTTTGTGTCATTGGATGAACATTTAGGTCATTTTCGTCCTCCCTAGGGTTCTTCTTGTCCAATTAGGGTTTTTAACCAATCTTGTGCATCCAATAGGTGTGTTTGTGTCATTAGATGAACATTTATGTCATTTTCGTCCTCCCTACACTTAATCTTGTCCAATTAGGGTTTTTAACCAATCTTGTGCATCCAATAGGTGTGTTTGTGTCATTGGATGAACATTTAGGTCATTTTCGTCCTCCCTAGGGTTATTCGTGTCCAATTAGGGTTTTTAACCAACCTTGTGCATCCAATAGGTGTGTTTGTGTCATTGGATGAACAATTAGGTCATTTTCGTCCTCCATACACTTAATCTTGTCCAATTAGGGTTTTTAACTAATCTTGTGCATCCAATAGGTGTGTTTGTGTCATTGGATGAACATTTAGGTCATTTTCGTCCTCCCTAGGGTTATTCTTCTCCAATTAGGGTTTTTAACCAATCTTGTGCATCCAATAGTTGTGTTTGTGTCATTGGATGAACATTTAGGTCATTTTCGTCCTCCCTAGGGTTATTCTTCTCCAATTAGGATTTTTAACCAATCTTGTGCATCCAATAGGTGTGTTTGTGTCATTCGATGAACATTTAGGTCATTTTCATCCTCCCTAGGGTTATTCTTGTCCAATTAGGATTTTTAACCAATCTTGGGCATGCATTAGGTGTGTTTGTGTCATTGGATGAACAATTTGGTCATTTTCGTCCTCCATACACTTAATCTTCTACAATTAGGGTTTTTAACCAATCTTGTCCATCCAATAGGTGTGTTTGTGTCATTGGATAAACATTTAGGTCATTTTCATCCTCCCTAGAGTTATTCTTGTCCAATTAGGGTTTTTAACCAATCTTGTGCATCCAATAGGTGTGTTTGTGTCATTGGATGAACATTTAGGTCATTTTCGTCCTCCCTAGCTATATTCTTGTCCAATTAGGGTTTTTAACCAATCTTGTGCATCCAATAGGTGTGTTTGTGTCATTGGATGAACATTTAGGTCATTTTCGTCCTCCATATACTTAATCTTGTCCCATTAGGGTTTTTAACAAATCTTGTGCATCCAATAGGTGTGCTTGTGTCATTGGATGAACATTTAGGTCATTTTCGTCCTCCCTAGCGTTATTCTTGTCCAATTAGGGTTTATAACCAATCTTGTGCATCCAATAGGTGAGTTTCTGTCATTGGAAGAACATTAAGGTCATTTTCATCCTCCATACACTTAATCTTGTCCAATTAGGGTTTTTAACCAATCTTGTGCGTCCAATAGGTGTGTTTGTGTCATTGGATGAACAATTAGGTCATTTTCGTCCTCCATACACTTAATCTTGTCCAATTAGGGTTTTCAACTAATCTTGTGCATCCAATAGGTGTGTTTGTGTCATTGGATGAACATTTAGGTCATTTTCGTCCTCCCTAGGGTTATTCTTCTCCAATTAGGGTTTTTAACCAATCTTGTGCATCCAATAGTTGTGTTTGTGTCATTGGATGAACATTTAGGTCATTTTCGTCCTCCCTAGGGTTATTCTTCTCCAATTAGGATTTTTAACCAATCTTGTGCATCCAATAGGTGTGTTTGTGTCATTCGATGAACATTTAGGTCATTTTCATCCTCCCTAGGGTTATTCTTGTCCAATTAGGATTTTTAACCAATCTTGGGCATGCATTAGGTGTGTTTGTGTCATTGGATGAACAATTTGGTCATTTTCGTCCTCCATACACTTAATCTTCTACAATTAGGGTTTTTAACCAATCTTGTGCATCCAATAGGTGTGTTTGTGTCATTGGATAAACATTTAGGTCATTTTCATCCTCCCTACAGTTATTCTTGTCCAATTAGGGTTTTTAACCAATCTTGTGCATCCAATTGGTGTGTTTGTGTCATTGGATGAACATTTAGGTCATTTTCGTCCTCCCTAGCTATATTCTTGTCCAATTAGGGTTTTTAACCAATCTTGTGCATCCAATAGGTGTGTTTGTGTCATTGGATGAACATTTAGGTCATTTTCGTCCTCCATACACTTAATCTTCTCCAATTAGGGTTTTTAACAAATCTTGTGCATCCAATAGGTGTGATTGTGTCATTGGATGAACATTTAGGTCATTTTCGTCCTCCCTAGCGTTATTCTTGTCCAATTAGGGTTTATAACCAATCTTGTGCATCCAATAGGTGAGTTTCTGTCATTGGAAGAACGTTAAGGTCATTTTCATCCTCCATACACTTAATCTTGTCCAATTAGGGTTTTTAACCAATCTTGTGCATCCAATAGGTGTGTTTCTGTCATTGGATGAACAATTAGGTCATTTTCGTCCTCCATACACTTAATCTTGTCCAATTAGGGTTTTTAACCAATCTTGTGCATCCAATAGGTGTGTTTGTGTCATTGGATGAACATTTAGGTCATTTTCGTCCTCCTTAGGGTTATTCTTCTCCAATTTGAGTTTTTAACCAACCTTGTGCATCCAATAGGTGTGTTTGTGTCTTTGGATGAACATTTAGGTCATTTTCATCATCCCTAGAGTTATTCTTGTCCAATTAGGGTTTTTAACCAGTCTTGTGCATCCAATAGGTGTGTTTGTGTCATTGGATGAACATTAAGGTCATTTTCGTCCTCCATAAACTTAATCTTGACCAATTAGGGTTTTTAACCAATCTTGTGCATCCAATAGGTGTGTTTGTGTCATTGGATGAACAATTAGGTCATTTTCGTCCTCCATACACTTAATCTTGTCCAATTATGGTTTTTAACCAATCTTGTGCATCCAATAGGTGTGTTTGTGTCATTGGATGAACATTTAGGTCATTTTCGTCCTCCCTAGGGTTATTCTTGTCCAATTAGGATTTTTAACCAATCTTGTGCATCCAATAGGTGTGTTTGTATCATTGGATGAAAATTTAGGTCATTTTCGTCCTCCCTAGGGTTATTCTTCACCAATTAGGGTTTTTAACCAATCTTGTGCATCCAATAGGTGTGTTTGTGTCATTGGATGAACATTTAGGTCATTTTCGTCCTCCCTAGGGTTCTTCTTGTCCAATTAGGGTTATAATCCAATCTTGTGCATCCAATAGGTGTGTTTGTGTCATTGGATGAACATTTAGGTCATTTTCGTCCTCCCTAGGGTTCTTCTTGTCCAATTAGGGTTTTTAACCAATCTTGTGCATCCAATAGGTGTGTTTGTGTCATTGGATGAACATTTAGGTCATCTTCGTCCTCCTTAGGGTTATTCTTCTCCAATTAGGGTTTTTAACCAATCTTGTGCATCCAATAGGTGTGTATGTGTCATTGGATGAACATTTAGGTCATTTTCGTCCTCCCTAGGGTTCTTCTTGTCCAATTAGGGTTTTTAACCAATCTTGTGCATCCAATAGGTGTGTTTGTGTCATTGGATGAACATTTAGGTCGTTTTCGTCTTCCCTAGGGTTCTTCTTGTCCAATTAGGGTTTTTAACCAATCTTGTGCATCCAATAGGTGTGTTTGTGTCATTGGATGAACATTTAGGTCATTTTCGTCCTCCCTAGGGTTCTTCTTGTCCAATTAGGGTTTTTAACCAATCTTGTGCATCCAATAGGTGTGTTTGTGTCATTGGATGAACATTTAGGTCATTTTCGTCCTCCCTAGGGTTCTTCTTGTCCAATTAGGGTTTTTAACCAATCTTGTGCATCCAATAGGTGTGTTTGTGTCATTGGATGAACATTTAGGTCATTTTCGTCCTCCCGAGGGTTCTTCTTGTCCAATTAGGGTTTTTAACCAATCTTGTGCATCCAATAGGTGTGTTTGTGTCATTGGATGAACATTTAGGTCATTTTCGTCCTCCCTAGGGTTATTCTTCTCCAATTAGGGTTTTTAACCAATCTTGTGCATCCAATAGGTGTGTTTGTGTCATTGGATGAACATTTAGGTCATTTTCGACCTCCCTAGGCTCATTCTTCGCCAATTAGGGTTTTTAACCAATCTTTTGCATCCAATAGGTGAGTTTGTGTCATTGGATGAACATTTAGGTCATTTTCGTCCTCCCTAGGGTTATTCTTCTCCAATTAGGATTTTTAACCAATCTTGTGCATCCAATAGGTGTGTTTGTGTCATTGGAAGAACATTTAGGTCATTTTCGTCCTCCCTAAACTTAATCTTGTCCAATTAGGGTTTTTAACCAATCTTGTGCATCCAATAGGTGTGTTTGTGTCATTGGATGAACATTTAGGTCATTTTCGTCCTCCCTAGGGTTATTCTTCTCCAATTAGGGTTTTTAACCAATCTTGTGCATCCAATAGTTGTGTTTGTGTCATTGGATGAACATTTAGGTCATTTTCGTCCTCCATAGGGTTCTTCTTGTCCAATTAGGGTTTTTAACCAATCTTGTGCATCCAATAGGTGTGTTTGTGTCATTGGATGAACATTTAGGTCATTTTCGTCCTCCCTAGGGTTTTTCTTGTCCAATTAGGGTTTTTAACCAATCTTGTGCATCCAATAGGTGTGTTTGTGTCATTGGATGAACATTTAGGTCATTTTCGTCCTCCCTACGGTTATTCTTGTCCAATTAGGGTTTTTAACCAATCTTGTGCATCCAATAGGTGTGTTTGTGTCATTGGATGAACATTTAGGTCATTTTCGTCCTCCATACACTTAATCTTGTCCAATTAGGGTTTTTAACCAATCTTGTGCATCCAATAGGTGTGTTTGTGTCATTGGATGAACATTTAGGTCATTTTTGTCCTCCCTACACTTAATCTTGTCCAATTAGGGTTTTTAACCAATCTTGTGCATCCAATAGGTGTGTTTGTGTCATTGGATGAGCATTTAGGTCATTTTCGTCCTCCCTAAACTTAATCTTGTCCAATTAGGGTATTTAACCAATCTTGTGCATCCAATAGGTGTGTTTGTGTCATTGGATGAACATTTAGGTCATTTTCGTCCTCCCTAGGGTTCTTCTTGTCCAATTAGGGTTTTTAACCAATCTTGTGCATCCAATAGGTGTGTTTGTGTCATTGGATGAACATTTAGGTCATTTTCGTCCTCCCTAGGGTTATCCTTGTCAAATTAGGGTTTTTAACCAATCTTGTGCATCCAATAGGTGTGTTTGTGTCATTGGATGAGCATTTAGGTCATTTTCGTCCTCCCTAAACTTAATCTTGTCCAATTAGGGTTTTTAACCAATCTTGTGCATCCAATAGGTGTGTTTGTGTCATTGGATGAACATTTAGGTTATTTTCGTCCTCCCTAGGGTTATTCTTCTGCAATTAGGGTTTTTAACCAATCTTGTGCATCCAATAGGTGTGTTTGTGTCATTGGATGAACATTTAGGTCATTTTCGTCCTCCCTAGGGTTCTTCTTGTCCAATTAGGGTTTTTAACCAATCTTGTGCATCCAATAGGTGTGTTTGTGTCATTGGATGAACATTTTGGTCATTTTCGTCCTCCCTAAACTTAATCTTGTCCAATTAGGGTTTTTAACCAATCTTGTGCATGAAATAGGTGTGTTTGTGTCATTGGATGAACATTTAGGTCATTTTCGTCCTCCCTACACTTAATCTTGTCCAATTAGGGTTTTTAACCAATCTTGTGCATCCAATAGGTGTGTTTGTGTCATTGGATGAACATTTAGGTCATATTCGTCCTCCCTAGGGTTATTCTTCTCCAATTAGGGTTTTTAACCAATCTTGTGCATCCAATAGTTGTGTTTGTGTCAATGGATGAACATTTAGGTCATTTTCGTCCTCCCAAGTGTTATTCTTCTCCAATTAGGATTTTTAACCAATCTTGTGCATCCAATAGGTGTGTTTGTGTCATTCGATGAACATTTAGGTCATTTTCATCCTCTCTAGGGTTATTCTTGTCCAATTAGCATTTTTAACCAAATCTTGGGCATGCATTAGGTGTGTTTGTGTCATTGGATGAACAATTTGGTCATTTTCGTCCTCCATACACTTAATCTTCTACAATTAGGGTTTTTAACCAATTTTGTGCATCCAATAGGTGTGTTTGTGTCATTGGATAAACATTTAGGTCATTTTCATCCTCCCTAGAGTTATTCTTCTCCAATTAGGGTTTTTAACCAATCTTGTGCATCCAATAGGTGTGTTTGTGTCATTGGATGAACATTTAGGTCATTTTCGTCCTCCCTAGCTATATTCTTGTCCAATTAGGGTTTTTAACCAATCTTGTGCATCCAATAGGTGTGTTTGTGTCATTGGATGAACATTTAGGTCATTTTCGTCCTCCATATACTTAATCTTGTCCCATTAGGGTTTTTAACAAATCTTGTGCATCCAATAGGTGTGCTTGTGTCATTGGATGAACATTTAGGTCATTTTCGTCCTCCCTAGCGTTATTCTTGTCCAATTAGGGTTTATAACCAATCTTGTGCATCCAATAGGTGAGTTTCTGTCATTGGAAGAACATTAAGGTCATTTTCATCCTCCATACACTTAATCTTGTCCAATTAGGGTTTTTAACCAATCTTGTGCATCCAATAGGTGTGTTTGTGTCATTGGATGAACAATTAGGTCATTTTCGTCCTCCATACACTTAATCTTGTCCAATTAAGTTTTTAACCAATCTTGTGCATCCAATAGGTGTGTTTGTGTCATTGGATGAACATTTAGGACATTTTCGTCCTCCCTAGGGTTATTCTTCTCCAATTAGGGTTTTTAACCAATCTTGTGCATCCAATAGTTGTGTTTGTGTCATTGGATGAACATTTAGGTCATTTTCGTCCTCCCAAGGGTTATTCTTCTCCAATTAGGATTTTTAACCAATCTTGTGCATCCAATAGGTGTGTTTGTGTCATTCGATGAACATTTAAGTCATTTTCATCCTCCCCAGGGTTATTCTTGTCCAATTAGGATTTTTAACCAATCTTGGGCATGCATTAGGTGTGTTTGTGTCATTGGATGAACAATTTGGTCTTTTTCGTCCTCCATACACTTAATCTTCTACAATTAGGGTTTTTAACCAATCTTGTGCATCCTATAGGTGTGTTTGTGTCATTGGATAAACATTTAGGTCATTTTCATCCTCCCTAGAGTTGTTCTTGTCCAATTAGGGTTGTTAACCAATCTTGTGCATCCAATAGGTGTGTTTGTGTAATTGGATGAACATTTAGGTCATTTTCGTCCTCCCTAGCGTTATTCTTGTCCAATTAGGGTTTTTAACCAATCTTGTGCATCCAATAGGTGTGTTTGTGTCATTGGATGAACATTTAGGTCATTTTCGTCCTCCATACACTTAATCTTGTCCAATTAGGGTTTTTAACCAATCTTGTGCATCCAATAGGTGTGTTTGTGTCATTGGATGAACATTTAGGTCATTTTCATCCTCCCTAGCGTTATTCTTGTCCAATTAGGGTTTTTAACCAATCTTGTGCATCCAATAGGTGTGTTTGTGTCATTGGATGAACATTTAGGTCATTTTCGTCCTCCCTAGGGTTATTCTTGTCCAATTAGGGTTTTTAACCAATCTTGTGCATCCAATAGGTGTGTTTGTATCATAGGATGAACATTTAGGTCATTTTCGTCCTCCCTACACTTAATCTAGTCCAATTAGGGTTTTTAACTAATCTTGTGCATCCAATAGGTGTGTTTGTGTCATTGGATGAACATTTAGGTCATTTTCGTCCTCCCTAGGGTTATTCTTGTCCAATTAAGGTTTTTAACCAATCTTGTGCATCCAATAGGTGTGTTTGTGTCATTGGATGAACATTTAGGTCATTTTCGTCCTCCCTTGGGTTCTTCTTGTCCAATTAGGATTTTTAACCAATCTTGTGCATCCAATAGGTGTGTTTGTGTCATTGGATGAACATTTAGGTCATTTTCGTCCTCCCTAGGGTTCTTCTTGTCCAATTAGGGTTTTTAACCAATCTTGTGCATCCAATAGGTGTGTTTGTGTCATTGGATGAACATTTAGATCATTTTCGTCCTCCCTACACTAAATCTTGTCAAATTTGGGGTTTTAACCAATCTTGTGCATCCAATAGGTGTGTTTGTGTCATTGGATGAACATTTAGGTCATTTTCGTCCTCCCTAGGGTTCTTCTTGTCCAATTAGGGTTTTTAACCAATCTTGTGCATCCAATAGGTGTGTTTGTGTCATTGGATGAACATTTAGGTCATTTTCGTCCTCCCTAGGGTTCTTCTTGTCCACTTAGGGTTTTTAACCAATCTTGTGCATCCAATAGGTGTGTTTGTGTCATTGGATGAACATTTAGGTCATTTTCGTCCTCCCTAGGGTTCTTCTTGTCCAATTAGGGTTTTTAACCAATCTTGTGCATCCAATAGGTGTGTTTGTGTCATTGGATGAACATTTAGGTCATTTTCGTCCTCCCTAGGGTTCTCCTTGTCCAATTAGGGTTTTTAACCAATCTTGTGCATCCAATAGGTGTGTTTGTGTCATTGGATGAACATTTAGGTCATTTTCGTCCTCCCTAGGGTTATTCTTCTCCAATTAGGGTTTTTAATCAATCTTGTGAATCCAATAGGTGTGTTTGTGTCATTGGATGAACATTTAGGTCATTTTCGTCCTCCCTAGGGTTCTTCTTGTCCAATTAGGGTTTTTAACCAATCTTGTGCATCCAATAGGTGTGTTTGTGTCATTGGATGAACATTTAGGTCATTTTCGTCCTCCCTAGGGTTCTTCTTGTCCAATTAGGGTTTTTAACCAATCTTGTGCGTCCAATAGGTGTGTTTGTGTCATTGGATGAACATTTAGGTCATTTTCATCCTCCTTAGGGTTATTCTTGTCCAATTAGGGTTTTTAACGTATCTTGTGCCTCCAATAGGTGTGTTTGTGTCATGGGATGAACATTTAGGTCATTTTCGTCCTCCCTAGGGTTATTCTTCTCCAATTAGGGTTTTTAATCAATCTTGTGCATCCAATAGGTGTGTTTGTGTCATTGGATGAACATTTAGGTCATTTTCGTCCTCCCTAGGGTTCTTCTTGTCCAATTAGGGTTTTTAACCAATCTTGTGCATCCAATAGGTGTGTTTGTGTCATTGGATGAACATTTAGGTTAGTTTCGTCCTCCCTAGGGTTATTCTTGTCCAATTAGGGTTTTTGACCAATCTTGTGCATCCAATAGGTGTGTTTGTGTCATTGGATGAACATTTAGGTCATTTTCGTCCTCCCTACACTTAATCTTGTCCACTTAGGGTTTTTAACCAATCTTGTGCATCCAATAGGTGTGTTTGTGTCATTGGATGAACATTTAGGTCATTTTCGTCCTCCATACACTTAATCTTGTCCAATTAGGGTTTTTAACCAATCTTGTGCATCCAATAGGTGTGTTTGTGTCATTGGATGAACATTTAGGTCATTTTCGTCCTCCCTACACTTAATCTTGTCCAATTAGAGTTTTTAACCAATCTTGTGCATCCAATAGGTGTGTTTGTGTCATTGGATGAACATTTAGGTCATTTTCGTCCTCCATACACTTAATCTTGTCCAATTAGGGTTTTTAACCAATCTTGTGCATCCAATAGGTGTGTTTGTGTCATTGGATGTACATTTAGGTCATTTTCGTCCTCCCTAGGGTTATTCTTCTCCAATTAGGGTTTTTAACCAATCTTGTGCATCCAATAGGTGTGTTTTTGTCATTGGATGAACATTTAGGTCATTTTCGTCCTCCCTACACTTAATCTTGTCCATTTAGGGTTTTTAACCAATCTTGTGCATCCAATAGGTGTGTTTGTGTCATTGGATGAACATTTAGGTCATTTTCGTCCTCCATACACTTAATCTTGTCCAATTAGGGTTTTTAACCAATCTTGTGCATCCAATAGGTGTGTTTGTGTCATTGGATGAACATTTAGGTCATTTTCGTCCTCCTTAGGGTTATTCTTCTCCAATTTGTGTTTTTAACCAACCTTGTGCATCCAATAGGTGTGTTTGTGTCATCGGATGAACATTTAGGTCATTTTCATCCTCCCTAGAGTTATTCTTGTCCAATTAGGGTTTTTAACCAGTCTTGTGCATCCAATAGGTGTGTTTGTGTCATTGGATGAACATTAAGGTCATTTTCGTCCTCCATAAACTTAATCTTGACCAATTAGGGTTTTTAACCAATCTTGTGCATCCAATAGGTGTGTTTGTGTCATTGGATGAACAATTAGGTCATTTTCGTCCTCCATACACTTAATCTTGTCCAATTATGGTTTTTAACCAATCTTGTGCATCCAATAGGTGTGTTTGTGTCATTGGATGAACAATTAGGTCATTTTCGTCCTCCCTCGGGTTATTCTTCTCCAATTAGGGTTTTTAACCAATCTTGTGCATCCAATAGTTGTGTTTGTGTCAATGGATGAACATTTAGGTCATTTTCGTCCTCCCAAGGGTTATTCTTCTCCAATTAGGATTTTTAACCAATCTTGTGCATCCAATAGGTGTGTTTGTGTCATTCGATGAACATTTAGGTCATTTTCATCCTCCCTAGGGTTATTCTTGTCCAATTAGGATTTTTAACCAAATCTTGGGCATGCATTAGGTGTGTTTGTGTCATTGGATGAACAATTTGGTCATTTTCGTCCTCCAGACACTTAATCTTCTACAATTAGGGTTTTTAACCAATCTTGTGCATCCAATAGGTGTGTTTGTGTCATTGGATAAACATTTAGGTTATTTTCATCCTCCATAGAGTTATTCTTGTCCAATTAGGGTTTTTAACCAATCTTGTGCATCCAATAGGTGTGTTTGTGTGATTGGATGAACATTTAGGTCATTTTCGTCCTCCCTAGCTATATTCTTGTCCAATTAGGGTTTTTAACCAATCTTGTGCATCCAATAGGTGTGTTTGTGTCATTGGATGAACATTTAGGTCACTTTCGTCCTCCCTAGCGTTAATCTTGTCCAATTAGGGTTTTTAACAAATCTTGTGCATCCAATAGGTGTGTTTGTGTCATTGGATGAACATTTAGGTCATTTTCGTCCTCCCTAGCGTTATTCTTGTCCAATTAGGGTTTATAACCAATCTTGTGCATCCAATAGGTCAGTTTCTGTCATTGGATGAACATTAAGGTCATTTTCGTCCTCCATACACTTAATCTTGTCCAATTAGGGATTTTAACCAATCTTGTGCATCCAATAGGTGTGTTTGTGTCATTGGATGAACATTTAGGTCATTTTCGTCCTCCCTAGCTATATTCTTGTCCAATTAGGGTTTTTAACCAATCTTGTGCATCCAATAGGTGTGTTTGTCTCATTGGATGAAAATTTATGTCATTTTCGTCCTCCATACACTTAATCTTGTCCAATTAGGGTTTTTAACAAATCTTGTGCATCCAATAGGTGTGTTTGTGTCATTGGATGAACATTTAGGTCATTTTCGTCCTCCCTAGCGTTATTCTTGTCCAATTAGGGTTTATAACCAATCTTGTGCATCCAATAGGTCAGTTTCTGTCATTGGATGAACATTAAGGTCATTTTCGTCCTCCATACACTTAATCTTGTCCAATTAGGGTTTTTAACCAATCTTGTGCATCCAATAGGTGTGTTTGTGTCATTGGATGAACATTTAGGTCATTTTCGACCTCCCTAGCTATATTCTTGTCCAATTAGGGTTTTTAACCAATCTTGTGCATCCAATAGGTGTGTTTGTGTCATTGGATGAACATTTATGTCATTTTCGTCCTCCATACACTTAATCTTGTCCAATTAGGGTTTTTAACAAATCTTGTGCATCCAATAGGTGTGTTTGTGTCATTGGATGAACATTTAGGTCATTTTCGTCCTCCCTAGCGTTATTCTTGTCCAATTAGGGTTTATAACCAATCTTGTGCATCCAATAGGTGAGTTTCTATCATAGGATGAACATTAAGGTCATTTTCGTCCTCCATACACTTGATCTTGTCCAATTAGGGTTTTTAACCAATCTTGTGCATCCAATAGGTGTGTTTGTGTCATTGGGTGAACAATTAGGTCATTTTCGTCCTCCATACACTTAATCTAGTCCAATTAGGGTTTTTAACCAATCTTGTGCATCCAATAGGTGTGTTTGTGTCATTGGATGAACATTTAGGTCATTTTCGTCCTCCCTAGCGTTATTCTTGTCCAATTAGGGTTTTTAACCAATCTTGTGCGTCCAATAGGTGTGTTTGTGTCATTGGAGGAACATTTAGGTCATTTTCGTCAGCCATACACTTAATCTTGTCCAATTAGGGATTTTAACCAATAGGTGTGTTTATATCATTGGATGAATATTTAGGTCATTTTCGTCCAACCTAGGGTTATTCTTGTTCAATTAGGGTTTTTAACCTATCTTGTGCATCCAATAGGTGTGTTTGTGTCATTGGATGAACATTTAGGTAATTTTCGTCAACCCTACACTTAATCTTGTCCAATTAGGGGTTTTAACCAATCTTGTGCATCCAATAGGTGTGTTTGTGTCATTCGACGAACATTTAGGTCATTTTCGTCCTTCCTAGGGTTATTCTTCACCAATTAGGGTTTTTAACCAATCTTGTGCATCCAATAGGTGTGTTTGTGTTATCAGATGAACGTTAGTTCATTTCGTCCTCCCTACACTTAAAGTTGCCCAATTAGGGTTTTTAACTAATATTGTGCGTCCAATAGGTGTGTTTATGTCATCGGATGAATATTTAGGTCGTTTTCGTCCTACCTAGGATTATTCTTGTCCAATTAGGGTTTTTAACCAATCTTGTGCATCCAATAGGTGTGTTTGTGTCATTGGATGAACATTTAGGTCATTTTCGTCCTCCCTAGGGTTATTCTTGTCCAATTAGGGTTTTTAACGAATCTTGGGCATCCAATAGGTGTGTTTGTGTCATTGGATGAACAATCAGGTCATTTTCGTCCTCCATACACTTAATCTTCTACAATTAGGGTTTTTAACCAATCTTGTGCATCCAATAGGTGTGTTTGTGTCATTGGATAAACATTTAGGTCATTTTCATCCTCCCTAGAGTTATTCTTGTCCAATTAGGGTTGTTAACAATTCTTGTGCATCCAATAGGTGTGTTTGTGTCATTGGATGAACATTTAGGTCATTTTCATCCATAGCGTTATTCTTGTCCAATTAGGGTTTTTAACCAATCTTGTGCATCAAATATGTGTGTTTGTGTCATTGGATGAACATTTAGGTCATTTTCGTCCTCCATACACTTAATCTTGTCCAATTAGGGTTTTTAACCAATCTTGTGCATCCAATAGGTGTGTTTGTGTCATTGGATGAACATTTAGGTCATTTTCGTCCTCCCTAGCGTTATTCTTTTCCAATTAGGGTTTTTAACCAATCTTGTGCATCCAATAGGTGTGTTTGTGTCATTGGATGAACATTAAGGTCATTTTCGTCCTCCATACACTTAATCTTGACCAATTAGGGTTTTTAACCAATCTTGTGCATCCAATAGGTGTGTTTGTGTCATTGGATGAACAATTAGGTCATTTTCGTCCTCCATACACTTAATCTTGTCCAATTAGGGTTTTTAACCAATCTTGTGCATCCAATAGGTGTGTTTGTGTCATTGGATGAACATTAAGGTCATTTTCGTCCTCCATAAACTTAATCTTGACCAATTAGGGTTTTTAACCAATCTTGTGCATCCAATAGGTGTGTTTGTGTCATTGGATGAACAATTAGGTCATTTTCGTCCTCCATACACTTAATCTTGTCCAATTATGGTTTTTAACCAATCTTGTGCATCCAATAGGTGTGTTTGTGTCATTGGATGAACAATTAGGTCATTTTCGTCCTCCCTCGGGTTATTCTTCTCCAATTAGGGTTTTTAACCAATCTTGTGCATCCAATAGTTGTGTTTGTGTCAATGGATGAACATTTAGGTCATTTTCGTCCTCCCAAGGGTTATTCTTCTCCAATTAGGATTTTTAACCAATCTTGTGCATCCAATAGGTGTGTTTGTGTCATTCGATGAACATTTAGGTCATTTTCATCCTCCCTAGGGTTATTCTTGTCCAATTAGGATTTTTAACCAAATCTTGGGCATGCATTAGGTGTGTTTGTGTCATTGGATGAACAATTTGGTCATTTTCGTCCTCCATACACTTAATCTTCTACAATTAGGGGTTTTAACCAATCTTGTGCATCCAATAGGTGTTTTTGTGTCATTGGATAAACATTTAGGTCATTTTCATCCTCCCTAGAGTTATTCTTGTCCAATTAGGGTTTTTAACCAATCTTGTGCATCCAATAGTTGTGTTTGTGTCAATGGATGAACATTTAGGTCATTTTCGTCCTCCCAAGGGTTATTCTTCTCCAATTAGGATTTTTAACCAATCTTGTGCATCCAATAGGTGTGGTTGTGTCATTCGATGAACATTTAGGTCATTTTCATCCTCCCTAGGGTTATTCTTGTCCAATTAGGATTTTTAACCAAATCTTGGGCATGCATTAGGTGTGTTTGTGTCATTGGATGAACAATTTGGTCATTTTCGTCCTCCATACACTTAATCTTCTACAATTAGGGTTTTTAACCATCTTGTGCATCCAATAGGTGTGTTTGTGTCATTGGATAAACATTTAGGTCATTTTCATCCTCCCTAGAGTTATTCTTGTCCAATTAGGGTTTTTAACCAATCTTGTGCATCCAATAGGTGTGTTTGTGTCATTGGATGAACATTTAGGTCATTTTCGTCCTCCCTAGCGTTATTCTTGTCCAATTAGGGTTTTTAACCAATCTTGTGCATCCAATAGGTGTGTTTCTGTCATTGGATGAACATTAAGGTCATTTTCGTCCTCCACACACTTAATCTTGTCCAATTAGGGTTTTTAACCAATCTTGTGCATCCAATAGGTGTGTTTGTGTCATTGGATGAACAATTAGGTCATTTTCGTCCTCCATACACTTAATCTTGTCCAATTAGGGTTTTTAACCAATCTTGTGCATCCAATAGGTGTGTTTGTGTCATTGGATGAACATTTATGTCATTTTCGTCCTCCCTCGGGTTATTCTTCTCCAATTAGGGTTTTTAACCAATCTTGTGCATCCAATAGTGGTGTTTGTGTCAATGGATGAACATTTAGGTCATTTTCGTCCTCCCAAGGGTTATTCTTCTCCAATTAGGATTTTTAACCAATCTTGTGCATCCAATAGGTGTGTTTGTGTCATTCGATGAACATTTAGGTCATTTTCATCCTCCCTAGGGTTATTCTTGTCCAATTAGGATTTTTAACCAAATCATGGGCATGCATTAGGTGTGTTTGTGTCATTGGATGAACAATTTGGTCATTTTAGTCCTCCATACACTTAATCTTCTACAATTAGGGTTTTTAACCATCTTGTGCATCCAATAGGTGTGTTTGTGTCATTGGATAAACATTTAGGTCATTTTCATCCTCCCTAGAGTTATTCTTGTCCAATTAGGGTTTTTAACCAATCTTGTGCATCCAATAGGTGTGTTTGTGTCATTGGATGAACATTTAGGTCATTTTCGTCCTCCCTAGCGTTATTCTTGTCCAATTAGGGTTTTTAACCAATCTTGTGCATCCAATAGGTGTGTTTCTGTCATTGGATGAACATTAAGGTCATTTTCGTCCTCCACACACTTAATCTTGTCCAATTAGGGTTTTTAACCAATCTTGTGCATCCAATAGGTGTGTTTGTGTCATTGGATGAACAATTAGGTCATTTTCGTCCTCCATACACTTAATCTTGTCCAATTAGGGTTTTTAACCAATCTTGTGCATCCAATAGGTGTGTTTGTGTCATTGGATTGACATTTAGGTCATTTTCATCATCCCTAGGGTTATTCTTGTCCAATTAGAATTTTTAACCAATCTTGTGCATCCAATAGGTGTGTTTGTGTCATTGGATGAACAATTAGGTCATTTTCGTCCTCCATACACTTAATCTTGTCCAATTAGGGTTTTTAACCAATCTTGTGCATCCAATAGGTGTGTTTGTGTCATTGGCTGAACTTTTAGGTCATTTTCGTCCTCCCTACACTTAATCTTGTCCAATTAGGGTTTTTAACCAATCTTGTGCATCCAATAGGTGTGTTTGTGTCATTGGATGAACATTTAGGTCATTTTCGTCCTCCCTAGGGTTATTGTTCTCCAATTAGGGTTTTTACCCAACCTTGTGCATCCAATAGGTGTGTTTGTGTCATTGGATGAACAATTAGGTAATTTTCGTCCTCCATACACTTAATCTTGTCCAATTAGGGTTTATAACAAATATTGTGCGTCCAATAGGTGCGTTTGTGTCATTGGATGAACATTTGGGTCATTTTTGTCCTCCCTACACGTATTCTTGTCCAATTAGGGTTTTTAACCAATCTTGTGCATCCAATAGGTGTGTTTGTGTCATTGGATGAACAATTAGGTCATTTTCGTCCTCCATACACTTAATCTTGTCCAATTAGGGTTTTTAACCAATCTTGTGCATCCAATAGGTGTGTTTGTGTCATTGGATGAACAATTAGGTCATTTTCGTCCTCCATACACTTAATCTTGTCCAATTACGGTTTTTAACCAATCTTGTGCATCCAATAGGTGTGTTTGTGTCATTGGATGAACAATTAGGTCATTTTCGTCCTCCATACACTTAATCTTGTCCAATTAGGGTTTTTAACCAATCTTGTGCATCCAATAGGTGTGTTTGTGTCATTGGATGAACATTTAGGTCATTTTCGTCCTTCCTAGGGTTATTCTTCTCCAATTAGGGTTTTTAACCAATCTTGTGCATCCAATAGGTGTGTTTGTGTCATTGGACGAACATTTAGGTCATTTTCGTCCTCCCTAGGGTTATTCTTCTCCAATTAGGGTTTTTAACCAATCTTGTGCATCCGATAGGTGTGTTTGTGTCATTGGATGAACATTTAGGTCATTTTCGTCCTCCCTAGCGTTATTCTTCTCCAATTAGGGTTTTTAACCAATCTTGTGCATCCAATAGGTGTGTTTGTGTCCTTGGATGAACATTTAGGTCATTTTCGTCCTCCCTAGGGTTATTCTTCTCCAATTAGGGTTTTTAACCAATCTTGTGCATCCAATAGGTGTGTTTGTGTCATTGGATGAACATTTAGGTCATTTTCGTCCTCCCTAGGGTTATTCTTCTCCAATTAGGGTTTTTAACCAATCTTGTGCATCCACTAGGTGTGTTTGTGTCATTGGATGAACATTTAGGACATTTTCGTCCTCCCTACACTTAATCTTGTCCAATTATGGTTTTTAACCAATCTTGTGCATCCAATAGGTGTGTTTGTGTCATTGGATGAGCATTTAGGTCATTTACGTCCTCCCTACACTTAATCTTGTCTAATTAGGGTTTTTAACCAATCTTGTGCATCCAATAGGTGTGTTTGTGTCATTGGATGAGCATTTTGGTCATTTTCGTCCTCCCTAGGTTATTTTTGTACAATTAGGGTTTTTAACCAATCTTGTGCATCCAATAGGTGTGTTTGTGTCATTGGATGAACATTTAGGTCATTGTCGTCCTCCCTAGGGTTATTCTTCTCCAATTAGGGTTTTTAACCAATCTTGTGCATCCAATAGGTGTGTTTGTGTCATTGGATGAACATTTACGTCATTCTCGTCCTCCCTAGGGTTATTCTTCTCCAATTAGGGTTTTTAACCAATCTTGTGCATCCAATAGGTGTGTTTGTGTCATTGGATGAACATTTAGGTGATTTTCGTCCTCCCTACACTTAATCTTGTCCAATTAGGGTTTTTAACCAATCTTGTGCATCCAATAGGTGTGTTTGTGTCATTGGATGAACATTTAGGTTATTTTCGTCCTCCCTAGGGTTATTCTTCTCCAATTAGGGTTTTTAACCAATCTTGAGCATCCAATAGGTGTGTTTGTGTCATTGGATGAACATTTAGGTCATTTTCGTCCTCCCTAGCGTTATTCTTGTCCAATTAGGGTTTTTAACCAATCTTGTGCATCCAATAGGTGTGTTTGTGTCATTCGATGAACATTTAGGTCATTTTCATCCTCCCTAGGGTTATTCTTGTCCAATTAGGATTTTTAACCAAATCTTGGGCATGCATTAGGTGTGTTTGTGTCGTTGGATGAACAATTTGGTCATTTACGTCCTCCATACACTTAATCTTCTACAATTAGGGTTTTTAACCATCTTGTGCATCCAATAGGTGTGTTTGTGTCATTGGATAAACATCTAGGTCATTTTCATCCTCCCTAGAGTTATTCTTGTCCAATTAGGGTTTTTAACCAATCTTGTGCATCCAATAGGTGTGTTTGTGTCATTGGATGAACAATTAGGTCATTTTCGTCCTCCATACTCTTAATCTTGTCCAATTAGGGTTTTTAACCAATCTTGTGCATCCAATAGGTGTGTTTGTGTCATTGGATGAACATTTAGGTCATTTTCGTCCTCCTTAGGGTTATTCTTCTCCAATTTGAGTTTTTAACCAACCTTGTGCATCCAATAGGTGTGTTTGTGTCATTGGATGAACATTTAGGTCATTTTCATCCTCCCTAGAGTTATTTTTGTCCAATTAGGGTTTTTAACCAGTCTTGTGCATCCAATAGGTGTGTTTGTGTCATTCGATGAACATTTAGGTCATTTTCATCCTCCCTAGGGTTATTCTTGTCCAATTAGGATTTTTAACCAATCTTGGGCTTGCATTAGGTGTGTTTGTGTCATTGGATGAACAATTTGGTCATTTTCGTCCTCCATACACTTAATCTTCTACAATTTGGGTTTTTAACCAATCTTGTGCATCCAATAGGTGTGTTTGTGTCATTGGATAAACATTTAGGTCATTTTCATCCTCCCTAGAGTTATTCTTGTCCAATTAGGGTTTTTAACCAATCTTGTGCATCCAATAGGTGTGTTTGTGTCATTGGATGAACATTTAGGTCATTTTCGTCCTCCATACACTTAATCTTGTCCAATTAGGGTTTTTAACAAATCTTGTGCATCCAATAGGTGTGTTTGTGTCATTGGATGAACATTTAGGTCATTTTCGTCCTCCCTAGCGTTATTCTTGTCCAATTAGGGTTTATAACCAATCTTGTGCATCCAATAGGTCAGTTTCTGTCATTGGATGAACATTAAGGTCATTTTCGTCCTCCATACACTTAATCTTGTCCAATTAGGGTTTTTAACCAATCTTGTGCATCCAATAGGTGTGTTTGTGTCATTGGATGAACATTTAGGTCATTTTCGTCCTCCCTAGGGTTATTCTTCTCCAATTAGGGTTTTTAAATAATCTTGTGCATCCAATAGGTGTGTTAGTGTCATTGGATGAACATTTAGGTCATTTTCGTCCTCCCTAGGGTTATTCTTCTCCAATTAGGGTTTTTAACCAATCTTGTGCATCCAATAGGTGTGTTTGTGTCATTGGATGAACATTTAGGTCATTTTCGTCCTCCCTAGGGTTATTCTTCTCCAATTAGGGTTTTTATCCAATCTTGTGCCTCCAATAGTGTGTTAGTGTCATTGGATGAACATTTAGGTCATTTTCGTCCTCCCTAGGGTTATTCTTCTCCAATTAGGGTTTTTAACCAATCTTGTGCATCCAATAGGTGTGTTTGTGTCATTGGATGAACATTTAGGTCATTTTCGTCCTCCCTAGGGTTATTCTTCTCCAATTAGGGTTTTTAACCAATCTTGTGCATCCAATAGGTGTGTTTGTGTCATTGGATGAACATTTAGGTCATTTTCGTCCTCCCTAGGGTTATTCTTCTCGAATTAGGGTTTTTAACCAATCTGGTGCTTCCGATTGGTGTGTTTGTGTCATTGGATGAACATTTAGGTCATTTTCGTCCTCCCTAGGGTTATTCTTCTCCAATTAGGGTTTTTAACCAATCTTGTGCATCCAATAGGTGTGTTTGTGTCATTGGATGAACATTTAGGTCATTTTCGTCCTCCATTGGGTTATTCTTGTCCAATTAGGGTTTTTAACCAATCTTGTGCATCCAATAGGTGTGTTTGTGTCATTGGATGAACATTTAGGTCATTTTCGTCCTCCCTACACTTAATCTTGTGCCATTAGGGTTTTTAACCAATCTTGTGCATCCGATAGGGGTGTTTGTGTCATTGGATGAACATTTAGGTCATTTTCGTCCTCCCTAGGGTTATTCTTCTCCAATTAGGGTTTTTAACCAATCTTGTGCATCCAATAGGTGTGTTTGTGTCATTGGATGAACATTTAGGTCATTTTCGTCCTCCCTAGGGTTATTCTTCTCCAATTAGGGTTTTTAACCAATCTTGTGCATCCAATAGGTGTGTTTGTCTCATTAGATGAACATTTAGGTCATTTTCGTCCTCCCTAAACTTAATCTTGTCCAATTAGGGTTTTTAACCAATCTTGTGCATCCAATAGGTGTGTTTGTGTCATTGGATGAACATTTGGGTGATTTTCGTCCTCCTTAGGGTTATTCTTGTCCAATTAGGGTTTTTAACCAATCTTGTGCATCCAATAGGTGTGTTTGTGTCATTGGATGAACATTTAGGTCATTTTCGTCCTCCCTACACTTAATCTTGTCGAATTAGGGTTTTTAACTAATCTTGTGCATCCAATACATGTGTTTGTGTCATTGGATGAACAATTAGGTCATTTTCGTCCTCCCTACACTTAATCTTGTCCAATTAGGGTTTTTAACCAATCTTGTGCATCTAATAGGTGTGTTTGTGTCGTTGGACGAACATTTTGGTCATTTTCGTCCTCCATAGGCTTATTCTTGTCCAATTAGGGTTTTTAACCAATCTTGTGCATCCAATAGGTGTGTTTGTATCAATGGATGAACATTGAGGTCATTTTCGTTCTCCCTACACTTAATCTTGACCAATTAGGGTTTTGAACCAATCTTGTTTATACAATAGGTGTGTTTGTTTCATTGGATGAACAATAAGGACATTTTTGTCCTCCCTACACTTAATCTTGCCCAATTAGGGTTTTTAACCAATCTTGTGCATCCAATAGGTGTGTGTGTGTCATTGGATGAACATTTAGCTCATTTTCGTCCTCCCTACACATAATCTTGTCCAATTAGGGTTTTTAACCAATCTTGTGCATCCAATAGGTGTGTTTGTGTCATTGGAAGAACATTTAGGTCATTTTCGTCATCCCTATGGTTATTCTTGTCCAATTAGGGTTTTTAACCAATCTCTTGCATCCAATAAGTGTGTTTGTGTCATTAGATGAACATTTAGCTCGTTTTCGTCCCCCCTACACATAGTCTTGTCCAATTAGGGTTTTTAACCAATCTTGTGCATCTAATAGGAGTGTTTGTGTCGTTGGATGAACATTTTGGTCATTTTCGTCCTCCATAGGCTTATTCTTGTCCAATTAGGGTTTTTAACCAATCTTGTGCATCCAATAGGTGTGTGTGTATCATTGGATGAACATTGAGGTCATTTTCGTTCTCCCTACACTTAATCTTGACCAATTAGGGTTTTGAACCAATCTTGTTTATACAATAGGTGTGTTTGTTTCATTGGATGAACAATAAGGACATTTTTGTCCTCCCTACACTTAATCTTGTCCAATTAGGGTTTTTAACCAATCTTGTGCATCCAATAGGTGTGTTTGTGTCATTGGATGAACATTTAGCTCATTTTCGTCCTCCCTACACATAGTCTTGTCCAATTAGGGTTTTTAACCAATCTTGTGCATCTAATAGGAGTGTTTGTGTCGTTGGATGAACATTTTGGTCATTTTCGTCCTCCATAGGCTTATTCTTGTCCAATTAGGGTTTTTAACCAATCTTGTGCATCCAATAGGTGTGTGTGTATCATTGGATGAACATTGAGGTCATTTTCGTTCTCCCTACACTTAATCTTGACCAATTAGGGTTTTGAACCAATCTTGTTTATAAAATAGGTGTGTTTGTTTCATTGGATGAACAATAAGGACATTTTTGTCCTCCCTACACTTAATCTTGTCCAATTAGGGTTTTTAACCAATCTTGTGCATCCAATAGGTGTGTTTGTGTCATTGGAAGAACATTTAGCTCATTTTCGTCCTCCCTACACATAATCTTGTCCAATTAGAGTTTTTAACCAATCTTGTGCATCAAATAGGTATGTTTGTGTCATTGGATGAACAATTAGGTCATTTTCGTCCTCCATACACTTAATCTTGTCCAATTAGGGTTTTTAACCAATCTTGTGCATCCAATAGGTGTGTTTGTGTCATTGGATGAACATTAAGGTCATTTTCGTCCACCCAACACTTAACCTTGTCCAATTAGGGTTTTTAACCAATCTTGTGCATCCAATAGGTGTGTTTGTGTCATTGGATGAACAATTAGGTCATTTTCGTCCTCCATACACTTAATCTTGTCCAATTAGGGTTTTTAACCAATCTTGTGCATCCAATAGGTGTGTTTGTGTCATAGGATGAACATTTAGGTCATTTTCGTCCTCCCTAGGGTTATTCTTCTCCGATTAGGGTTTTTAACCAAACTTGTGCATCCAATAGTTGTGTTTGTGTCATTGGATGAACATTTATGTCATTTTCGTCCTCCCAAGGGTTATTCTTCTCCAATTAGGATTTTTAACCAATCTTGTGCATCCAATAGGTGTGTTTGTGTCATTCGATGAATATTTAGGTCATTTTCATCCTCCCTAGGGTTATTCTTGTCCAATTAGGATTTTTAACCAATCTTGGGCATGCATTAGGTGTGTTTGTGTCATTGGATGAACAATTTGGTCATTTTCGTCCTCCATACACTTAATCTTCTACAATTAGGGTTTTTAACCAATCTTGTGCATCCAATAGGTGTTTTTGTGTCATTGGATAAACATTTAGGTCATTTTCATCCTCCCTAGAGTTATTCTTGTCCAATTAGGGTTTTTAACCAATCTTGTGCATCCAATAGGTGTGTTTGTGTCATTGGATGAACATTTAGGTCATTTTCGTCCTCCCTAGCGTTATTCTTGTCCAATTAGGGTTTTTGACCAATCTTGTGCATCCAATAGGTGTGTTTGTGTCATTGGATGAACAATTAGGTCATTTTCGTCCTCCATACACTTAATCTTCTACAATTTGGGTTTTTAACCAATCTTGTGCATCCAATAGGTGTGTTTGTGTCATTGGATAAACATTTAGGTCATTTTCATCCATAGCGTTATTCTTGTCCAATTAGGGTTTTTAACCAATCTTGTGCATCAAATAGGTGTGTTTGTGTCATTGGATGAACATTTACGTCATTTTCGTCCTCCATACACTTAATCTTGTCCAATTAGGGTTTTTAACCAATCTTGTGTATCCAATAGGTGTGTTTGTGTCATTGGATGAACATTTAGGTCATTTTCGTCCTCCCTAGCGTTATTCTTGTCCAATTAGGGTTTTTAACCAATCTTGTGCATCCAATAGGTGTTTTTGTGTCATTGGATGAACATTAAGGTCATTTTCGTCCTCCATACACTTAATCTTGACCAATTAGGGTTTTAAACCAATCTTGTGCATCCAATAGGTGTGTTTGTGTCATTGGATAAACAATTAGGTCATTTTCGTCCTCCATACACTTAATCTTGTCCAATTAGGGTTTTTAACCAATCTTGTGCATCCAATAGGTGTGTTTGTGTCATTGAATGAACATTTAGGTCATTTTCGTCCTCCCTTGGGTTATTCTTCTCCAATTAGGGTTTTTAACCAATCTTGTGCATCCAATAGTTGTGTTTGTGTCAATGGATGAACATTTAGGTCATTTTCGTCCTCCCAAGGGTTATTCTTCTCCAATTAGGATTTTTAACCAATCTTGTGCATCCAATAAGCGTGTTTGTGTCATTCGATGAACATTTAGGTCATTTTCATCCTCCCTAGGGTTATTCTTGTCCAATTAGGATTTTTAACCAAATCTTGGGCATGCATTAGGTGTGTTTGTGTCATTGGATGAACAATTTGGTCATTTTCGTCCTCCATACACTTAATCTTCTACAATTAGGGGTTTTAACCAATCTTGTGCATCCAATAGGTGTTTTTGTGTCATTGGATAAACATTTAGGTCATTTTCATCCTCCCTAGAGTTATTCTTGTCCAATTAGGGTTTTTAACCAATCTTGTGCATCCAATAGGTGTGTTTGTGTCATTGGATTAACATTTAGGTCATTTTCGTCCTCCCTAGCTATATTCTGGTCCAATTAGGGTATTTAACCAATCTTGTGCATCCAATAGGTGTGTTTGTGTCATTGGATGAACATTTAGGTCATTTTCGTCCTCCATACACTTAATCTTGTCCAATTAGGGTTTTTAACAAATCTTGTGCATCCAATAGGTGTGTTTGTGTCATTGGATGAACATTTAGGTCATTTTCGTCCTCCCTAGCGTTATTCTTGTCCAATTAGGGTTTAAAACCAATCTTGTGCATCCAATAGGTGAGTTTCTGTCATTGGACGAACATTAAGGTCATTTTCGTCCTCCATACACTTAATCTTGTCCAATTAGGGTTTTTAACCAATCTTGTGCATCCAATAGGTGTGTTTGTGTCATTGGATGAACATTTAGGTCATTTTCGTCCTCCGTAGGGTTATTCTTCTCCAATTAGGGTTTTTAACCAATCTTGTGCATCCAATGGTTGTGTTTGTGTCAATGGATGAACATTTAGGTCATTTTCGTCCTCCCAAGGGTTATTCTTCTCTAATTAGGATTTTTAACCAATCTTGTGCATCCAATACGTGTGTTTGTGTCATTGGATGAACGTTTAGGTCATTTTCGTCCTCCCTAGCGTTATTCTTGTCCAATTAGGGTTTTTAACCAATCTTGTGCATCCAATAGGTGTGTTTGTGTCATTGGATGAACATTTAGGTCATTTTCGTCCTCCATACACTTAATCTTGTCCAATTAGGGTTTTTAACCAATCTTGTGCATCCAATAGGTGTGTTTGTGTCATTGGATGAACATTTAGGTCATTTTCATCCTCCCTAGCGTTATTCTTGTCCAATTAGGGTTTTTAACCAATCTTGTGCATCCAATAGGTGTGTTTGTGTCATTGGATGAACATTTAGGTCATTTTCGTCCTCCCTAGCGTTATTCTTGTCCAATTAGGGTTTATAACCAATCTTGTGCATCCAATAGGTCAGTTTCTGTCATTGGATGAACATTAAGGTCATTTTCGTCCTCCATACACTTAATCTTGTCCAATTAGGGTTTTTAACCAATCTTGTGCATCCAATAGGCGTGTTTGTGTCATTGGATGAACAATTAGGTCATTTTCGTCCTCCATACACTTAATCTTGTCCAATTAGGGTTTTTAACCAATCTTGTGCATCCAATAGGTGTGTTTGTGTCATTGGATGAACATTTAGGTCATTTTCGTCCTCCCTAGGGTTATTCTTCTCCAATTAGGGTTTTTAACCAATCTTGTGCATCCAATAGGTGTGTTGTGTCATTAGATGAACATTTAGGTCATTTTCGTCCTCCCTACACTTAATCTTATGCAATTAGGGTTTTTAACCAATCTTGTGCATCCAATAGGTGTGTTTGTGTCATTGGATGAACATTTAGGTCATTTTCGTCCTCCCTAGGGTTATTCTTCTCCAATTAGGGTTTTTAACCAATCTTGTGCATCCAATAGGTGTGTTTGTGTCATTGGATGAACATTTAGGTCATTTTCGACCTCCCTAGGCTCATTCTTCGCCAATTAGGGTTTTTAACCAATCTTTTGCATCCAATAGGTGAGTTTGTGTCATTGGATGAACATTTAGGTCATTTTCGTCCTCCCTAGGGTTATTCTTCTCCAATTAGGATTTTTAACCAATCTTGTGCATCCAATAGGTGTGTTTGTGTCATTGGAAGAACATTTAGGTCATTTTCGTCCTCCCTAAACTTAATCTTGTCCAATTAGGGTTTTTAACCAATCTTGTGCATCCAATAGGTGTGTTTGTGTCATTGGATGAACATTTAGGTCATTTTCGTCCTCCCTAGGGTTATTCTTCTCCAATTAGGGTTTTTAACCAATCTTGTGCATCCAATAGGTGTGTTTGTGTCATTGGATGAACATTTAGGTCATTTTCGTCCTCCCTAAACTTAGTCTTGTCCAATTAGGGTTTTTAACCAATCTTGTGCATCCAATAGGTGTGTTTGTGTCATTGGATGAACATTTAGGTCATTTTCGTCCTCCCTACACTTATTCTTGTCCAATTAGGGTTTTTAACCAATCTTGTGCATCCAACAGGTGTGTTTGTGTCATTGGATGAACATTTAGGTCATTTTCGTCCTCCCTAGGGTTATTCTTCTCCAATTAGGGTTTTTAACCAATCTTGTGCATCCAATAGGTGTGTTTGTGTCATTGGATGAACATTTAGGTCATTTTCTTCCTCCCTACACTTAATCTTGTCCAAATAGGGTTTTTAACCAATCTTGTGCATCCAATAAGTGTGTTTGTGTCATTGGATGAACATTTAGGTCATTTTCGTCCTCCCTAGGGTTATTCTTCTCCAATTAGGGTTTTTAACCAATCTTGTGCATCCAATAGGTGTGTTTGTGTCAATGGATGAATATTTAGGTCATTTTCGTCCTCCCTAGGGTTTTTCTTCTCCAATTAGGGTTTTTAACGAATCTTGTGCCTCCAATAGGTGTGTTTGTGTCATTGGATGAACATTTAGGTCATTTTCGTCCTCCCAACAATTAATCTTGTCCAATTAGGGTTTTTAACCAATCTTGTGCATCCGATAGGTGTGTTTGTGTCATTGGATGAACATTTAGGTCATTTTCGTCCTCTCTACACTTAATCTTGTCCAATTAGGGTTTTTAACCAATCTTGTGCATCCAATAGGTGTGTTTGTGTCATTGCAGGAACATTTAGGTCATTTTCGTCCTCCCTAAACTTAATCTTGTCCAATTAGGGTTTTTAACCAATCTTGTGCATCCAATAGGTGTGTTTGTGTCATTGGATGAACATTTAGGTCATTTTCGTCCTCCCTAGGGTTATTCTACTCCAATTAGGGTTTTTAACCAATCTTGTGCATCCAATAGGTGTGTTTGTGTCAATGGATGAATATTAAGGTCATTTTCGTCCTCCCTAGGGTTATTCTTGTCCAATTAGGGTTTTTAACCAATCTTGTGGCTCCAATAGGTGTGTTTGTGTCATCGGATGAACATTTAGGTCATTTTCATCCTCCCTACACTTAATCTTGTCCAATTAGGGTTTTTAACCAATCTTGTGCATCTAGTACGTGTGTTTGTGTCATTGGATGAACATTTAGGTCATTTTCGTCCTCTCTACACTTAATCTTGTCCAATTAGGGTTTTTAACCAATCTTGTGCATCCAATAGGTGTGTTTGTGTCATTGCAGGAACATTTAGGTCATTTTCGTCCTCCCTAAACTTAATCTTGTCCAATTATGGTTTTTAACCAATCTTGTGCATCCAATAGGTGTGTTTGTGTCTTTGGATGAACATTTAGGTCATTTTCGTCCTCCCTAGGGTTATTCTTCTCCAATTAGGGTTTTTAACCAATCTTGTGCATCCAATAGGTGTGTTTGTGTCATTAGATGAACATTTAGGTCATTTTCGTCCTTCCTAGGGTTATTCTTCTCCAATTAGGGTTTTTAACCGATCTTGTGCATCCAATAGGTGTGTTTGTGTCATTGGATGAACATTTAGGTCATTTTCGTCCTCCCTAGGGTTATTCTTCTCCAATTAGGGTTTTTAACCAATCTTGTGCATCCAATAGGTGTGTTTGTGTCATTGGATGAACATTTAGGTCATTTTCGTCCTCCCTAGGGTTATCCTTCTCCAATTAGGGTTTTTAACCAATCTTGTGCATCCAATAGGTGTGTTTGTGTCATTGGATGAACATTTAGGTCATTTTCGTCCTCCCTTGGGTTATTCTTCTCCAATTAGGGTTTTTAACCAATCTTGTGCATCCAATAGTTGTGTTTGTGTCAATGGATGAACATTTAGGTCATTTTCGTCCTCCCAAGGGTTATTCTTCTCCAATTAGGATTTTTAACCAATCTTGTGCATCTGATAGGTGTGTTTGTGTCATTCGATGAACATTTAGGTCATTTTCATCCTCCCTAGGGTTATTCTTGTCCAATTAGGATTTTTAACCAATCTTGGGCATGCATTAGGTGTGTTTGTGTCATTGGATGAACAATTTGGTCATTTTCGTCCTCCATACACTTAAACTTCTACAATTAGGGTTTTTAACCAATCTTGTGCATCCAATAGGTGTGTTAGTGTCATTGGATAAACATTTAGGTCATTTTCATCCTCCCTAGAGTTATTCTTGTCCAATTAGGGTTTTTAACCAATCTTGTGCATCCAATACTTGTGTTTGTGTCATTGGATGAACATTTAGGTCATTTTCGTCCTCCCTGGCGTTATTCTTGTCCAATTAGGGTTTTTAACCAATCTTGTGCATCCAATAGGTGTGTTTGTGTCATTGGATGAACATTTAGGTCATTTTCGTCCTCCATACACTTAATCTTGTCCAATTAGGGTTTTTAACAAATCTTGTGCATCCAATAGGTGTGTTTGTGTCATTGGATGAACATTTAGATCATTTTCGTCCTCCCTAGCGTTATTCATGTCCAATTAGGGTTTATAACCAATCTTGTGCATCCAATAGGTCTGTTTCTGTCATTTGATGAACATTAAGGTCATTTTCGTCCTCCATACACTTAATCTTGTCCAATTATGGTTTTTAACCATTCTTGTGCATCCAATAGGTGTGTTTGTGTCATTGGATGAACAATTAGGTCATTTTTGTCCTCCACACACTTAATCTTGTCCAAGTAGGGTTTTTAACCAATCTTGGGCATCCAATAGGCGTGTTTGTGTCATTGGATGAACATTTAGGTCATTTTCGTCCTCCCTAGGGTTATTCTTCTCCAATTAGGGTTTTTAACCAATCTTGTGCATCCAATAGGTGTGTTTGTGTCATTGGATGAACATTTAGGTCATTTTCGTCCTCCCTAGGGTTATTCTTCTCCAATTAGGGTTTTTAACCAATCTTGTGCATCCAATAGGTGTGTTTGTGTCATTGGATGAACATTTAGGTCATTTTCGTCCTCCCTACACTTAATCTTGTCCAATTAGGGTTTTTAACCAATCTTGTGCATAAAATAGGTGTGTTTGTGTCATTGGATGAACATTTAGGTCATTTTCGTCCTCCCTACACTTAATCTTGTCCAATTAGGGTTTTTAACCAATCTTGTGCATCCAATAGGTGTGTTTGTGTCATTGGATGAACATTTCGGTCATTTTCGTCCTCCCTACACTTCGTCTTGTCCAGTTAGGGTTTTTAATCAATCTTGTGCATCCAATAGGTGTGTTTGTGTCATTGGATGAACATTTAGGTCATTTTCGTCCTCCCTAGGGTTATTCTTGTCCAATTAGGGTTTTTAACCAATCTTGTGCATCCAATAGGTGTGTTTGTGTCATTGGATGAACATTTAGGTCATTTTCGTCGTCCCTAGGGTTATTCTTCTCCAATTAGTGTTTTTAACCAATCTTGTGCATCCAATAGGTGTGTTTGTGTCATTGGATGAACATTTAGGTCATTTTCGTCCTCCCTAGGGTTATTCTTGTCCAATTAGGGTTTTTAACCAATCTTGTGCATCCAATAGGTGTGTTTGTGTCATTGGATGAACATTTAGGTCATTTTCGTCCTACATAAACTTAATCTTGTCCAATTAGGGTTTTTAACCAATCTTGTGCATCCAATAGGTGTGTTTGTGTCATTGTATGAACATTTAGGTCATTTTCGTCCTCCCTAGGGTTATTCTTCTCTAATTAGGGTTTTTAACCAATCTTGTGCATCCAATAGGTGTGTTTGTGTCATTGGATGAACATTTAGGTCATTTTCGTCCTCCCTAGGGTTTTTCTTCTCCAATTAGGGTTTTTAACCAATCTTGTGCATCCAATAGGTGGGTTTGTGTCATTGGATGAACATTTAGGTCATTTTCGTCCTCCCTAGGGTTATTCTTGTCCAATTAGGGTTTTTAACCAATCTTGTGCATCCAATAGGTGTGTTTGTGTCATTGGATGAACATTTAGGTCATTTTCGTCCTCCCCAAGGTTAACCTTGTCCAATTAGGGTTTTTAACGAATCTTGTGCATCCAATAGTTGTGTTTGTGTCATTGGATGAACATTTAGGTCATTTTCGTCCTCCCTACACTTAATCTTATCCAATTAGGGTTTTTAACAAATCTTGTGCATACAATAAGTCTGTTTGTGTCATTGGATGAACATTTAGGTCATTTTCGTCCTCCCTAGGGTTATTCTTGTCCAATTAGGGTTTTTAACCAATCTTGTGCATCCAATAGGTGTGTTTGTGTCATTGGATGAACATTTAGGTCATTTTCGTCCTCCCTAGGGTTATTCTTGTCCAATTAAGGTTTTTAACCAATCTTGTGCATCCAATAGGTGTGTTTGTGTCATTTGATGAACATTTAGGTCATTTTCGTCCTCCCTACACTTAATCTTGTGCAATTAGGGTTTTTAACCAATCTTGTGCATCCAATAGGTGTTTCTGTGTCATTGGATGAACATTTAGGTTGTTTTCGTCCTCCCTAGGGTTATACTTCTCCAATTAGGGTTTTTAACCAATCTTGTGCATCCAATAGGTGTGTTTGTGTCATTGGATGAACATTTAGGTCATTTTCGTCCTCCCTAGGGTTATTTTTGTCCAATTAGGGTTTTTAGCCAATCTTGTGCATCCATTAGGTGTGTTTGTGTCATTGGATGAACATTTAGGTCATTTTCGTCCTCCCTAGGGTTATTCTTGTCCAATTAGGGTTTTTAACCAATCTTGTGCATCCAATAGGTGTGTTTGTGTCATTGGATGAACATTTAGGTCATTTTCGTCCTCCCTAGGGTTATTCTTGTCCAATTAGGGTTTTTAACCAATCTTGTGCATCCAATAGGTGTGTTTGTGTAATTGGATGAACATTTAGGTCATTTTCGTCCTGCCTAGTGTTTTTCTTGTCCAATTAGGGTTTTTAACCAATCTTGTGAATCCAATAGGTGTGTTTGTGTCATTGGATGAAGATTTAGGTCATTTTCGTCCTCCCTATACTTAATCTTGTCCAATTAGGGTTTTTAACCAATCTTGTGCATCCAATATGTGTGTTTGTGTCATTGGATGAACATTTAGGTCATTTTCGTCCTCCCTAGGGTTATTCTTGTCCAATTAGGGTTTTTAACCAATCTTGTGCATCCAATAGGTGTGTTTGTGTCATTGGATGAACATTTAGGTCATTTTCGTCCTCCCTAGGGTTATTCTTGTCCAATTAAGGTTTTTAACCAATCTTGTGCATCCAATAGGTGTGTTTGTGTCATTGGATGAACATTTAGGTCATTTTCGTCCTTCCTAGGGTTAGTCTTGTCCAATTAGGGTTTTTAACCAATCTTGTGCATCCAATAGGTGTGTTTGTGTCATTGGATGAACATTTAGGTCATTTTCGTCCTCCCTACACTTAATCTTGTCCAATTAGGGTTTTTAACCAATCTTGTGCATCCAATAGGTGTGTTTGTGTCATTGGATGAGCATTTAGGTCATTTTCGTCCTCCCTAAACTTAATCTTGTCCAATTAGGGTTTTAACCAATCTTGTGCATCCTATAGGTGTGTTAGTGTCATTGGATGAACATTTAGGTCATTTTCGTCCTCCCTAGGGTTATTCTTCTCCAATTAGGGTTTTTAACCAATCTTGTGCATCCAATAGGTGTGTTTGTGTCATTGGATGAACATTTAGGTCATTTTCGTCCTCCCTAGGGTTATTCTTCTCCAATTAGGGTTTTTAACCAATCTTGTGCATCCAATAGGTGTGTTTGTGTCATTGGATGAACATTTAGCTCATTTTCCTCCTCCCTAAACTTAATCTTCTCCAATTAGGGTTTTTAACCAATCTTGTGCATCCAATAGGTGTGTTTGTGTCATTGGATGAACATTTAGGTCATTTTCGTCCTCCCTAGGGTTATTCTTCTCCAATTAGGGTTTTTAACCAATCTTGTGCATCCAATAGGTGTGTTTGTGTCATTGGATGAACATTTAGGTCATTTTCGTCCTCCCTAGGGTTATTCTTCTCCAATTAGGGTTTTTAACCAATCTTGTTCATCCAATAGGTGTGTTTGTGTCATTCGATGAACATTTAGGTCATTTTCGTCCTCCGTAGGGTTATTCTTCTCCAATTAGGGTTTTTAACCAATCTTGTGCATCCAATAGGTGTGTTTGTGTAATTGGATGAACATTTAGGTCATTTTCGTCCTCCCTACACTTAATCTTGTCCAATTAGGGTTTTTAACCAATCTTGTGCATCCAATAGGTGTGTTTGTGTCATTGGATGAACATTTAGGTCATTTTCGTCCTCCCTAGGTTTCTTCTTGTCCAATTAGTGTTTTTAACCAATCTTGTGCATCCAATAGGTGTGTTTGTGTCATTGGATGAACATTTAGGTCATTTTCGTCCTCCCTAGGGTTATTCTTCTCCAATTAGGGTTTTTAACAAATCTTGTGCATCCAATAGGTGTGTTTGTGTCATTGGATGAACATTTAGGTCATTTTCGTCCTCCCTACACTTAATCTTGTGCAATTAGGGTTTTTAACCAATCTTGTGCATCCAATAGGTGTGTTTGTGTCATTGGATGAACATTTAGGTCATTTTGATCCTCCACACACTTAATCTTGTGCAATTAGGGTTTTTAACCAATCTTGTGCATCCAATAGGTGTGTTTGTGTTATTGGATGAACATTTAGGTCATTTTCGTCCTCCCTAGGGTTATTTTTGTCCAATTAGGGTTTTTAGCCAATCTTGTGCATCCAATAGTTGTGTTTGTGTCATTGGATGAACATTTAGGTCATTTTCGTCCTCCCTAGGGTTATTCTTGTCCAATTAGGGTTTTTAACCAATCTTGTGCATCCAATAGGTGTGTTTGTGTCATTGGATGAACATTTAGGTCATTTTCGTCCTCCCTAGGGTTATTCTTGTCCAATTAGGGTTTTTAACCAATCTTGTGCATCCAATAGGTATGTTTGTGACATTGGATGAACATTTAGGTCATTTTCGTCCTCCCTAGGGTTATTCTTGTCGAATTAGGGTTTTTAACCAATCTTGTGCATCCAATAGGTGTGTTTGTGACAATGGATGAACATTTAGGTCATTTTCGTCCTCCCTACACTTAATGTTGTCCAATTAGGGTTTTTAACCAATCTTGTGCATCCAATAGGTGTGTTTGTGTCATTGGATGAACATTTAGGTCATTTTCGTCCTCCCTAGGGTTATTCTTGTCCAATTAGGGTTTTTAACCAATCTTGTGCATCCAATAGGTGTGTTTGTGTCATTGGATGAACATTTAGGTCATTTTCGTCCTCCCTAGGGTTAGTCTTGTCCAATTATGGTTTTAACCAATCTTGTGCATCCAATAGGTCTGTTTGTTTCATTGGATGAACATTTAGGTCATTTTCGTCCTCCCTAGGGTTATTCTACTCCAATTAGGGTTGTTAACCAATCTTGTGCATCCAATAGGTGTGTTTGTGTCATTGGATGAACATTTAGGTCATTTTCGTCCTCCATACACTTAATGTTGTCCAATTAGGGTTTTTAACCAATCTTGTGCATCCAATAGGTGTGTTTGTATCATTGGATGAACATTTAGGTCATTTTCGTCCTCCCTAGGGTTATTCTTGTCCAATTTGGGTTTTTAACCAATCTTGTGCATCCAATAGGTGTGTTTGTTTTATTTGATGAACATTTAGGTCATTTTCGTCCTCCCTACACTTAATCTAGTTCAATTAGGGTTTTTAACCAATCTTGTGCATCCAATAGGTGTGTTTGTGTCATTGGATGAACATTTAGGTCATTTTCGTCCTCCATACACTTAATCTTGTCCAATTAGGGTTTTTAACCAATCTTGTGCATCCAATAGGTGTGTTTGTGTCATTGGATGAACATTTAGGTCATTTTCGTCCTCCCTAGCGTTATTCTTTTCCAATTAGGGTTTTTAACCAATCTTGTGCATCCAATAGGTGTGTTTGTGTCATTGGATGAACATTAAGGTCATTTTCGTCCTCCATACACTTAATCTTGACCAATTAGGGTTTTTAACCAATCTTGTGCATCCAATAGGTGTGTTTGTGTCATTGGATGAACAATTAGGTCATTTTCGTCCTCCATACACTTAATCTTGTCCAATTAGGGTTTTTAACCAATCTTGTGCATCCAATAGGTGTGTTTGTGTCATTGGATGAACATTAAGGTCATTTTCGTCCTCCATAAACTTAATCTTGACCAATTAGGGTTTTTAACCAATCTTGTGCATCCAATAGGTGTGTTTGTGTCATTGGATGAACAATTAGGTCATTTTCGTCCTCCATACACTTAATCTTGTCCAATTATGGTTTTTAACCAATCTTGTGCATCCAATAGGTGTGTTTGTGTCATTGGATGAACAATTAGGTCATTTTCGTCCTCCCTCGGGTTATTCTTCTCCAATTAGGGTTTTTAACCAATCTTGTGCATCCAATAGTTGTGTTTGTGTCAATGGATGAACATTTAGGTCATTTTCGTCCTCCCAAGGGTTATTCTTCTCCAATTAGGATTTTTAACCAATCTTGTGCATCCAATAGGTGTGTTTGTGTCATTCGATGAACATTTAGGTCATTTTCATCCTCCCTAGGGTTATTCTTGTCCAATTAGGATTTTTAACCAAATCTTGGGCATGCATTAGGTGTGTTTGTGTCATTGGATGAACAATTTGGTCATTTACGTCCTCCATACACTTAATCTTCTACAATTAGGGTTTTTAACCATCTTGTGCATCCAATAGGTGTGTTTGTGTCATTGGATAAACATCTAGGTCATTTTCATCCTCCCTAGAGTTATTCTTGTCCAATTAGGGTTTTTAACCAATCTTGTGCATCCAATAGGTGTGTTTGTGTCATTGGATGAACATTTAGGTCATTTTCGTCCTCCCTAGCTATATTCTTGTCCAATTAGGGTTTTTAACCAATCTTGTGCATCCAATAGGTGTGTTTGTGTCATTGGATGAACATTTATGTCATTTTCGTCCTCCATACACTTAATCTTGTCCAATTAGGGTTTTTAACAAATCTTGTGCATCCAATAGGTGTGTTTGTGTCATTGGATGAACATTTAGGTCATTTTCGTCCTCCCTAGCGTTATTCTTGTCCAATTAGGGTTTATAACCAATCTTGTGCATCCAATAGGTCAGTTTCTGTCATTGGATGAACATTAAGGTCATTTTCGTCCTCCATACACTTAATCTTGTCCAATTAGGGATTTTAACCAATCTTGTGCATCCAATAGGTGTGTTTGTGTCATTGGATGAACATTTAGGTCATTTTCGTCCTCCCTAGCTATATTCTTGTCCAATTAGGGTTTTTAACCAATCTTGTGCATCCAATAGGTGTGTTTGTGTCATTGGATGAAAATTTATGTCATTTTCGTCCTCCATACACTTAATCTTGTCCAATTAGGGTTTTTAACAAATCTTGTGCATCCAATAGGTGTGTTTGTGTCATTGGATGAACATTTAGGTCATTTTCGTCCTCCCTAGCGTTATTCTTGTCCAATTAGGGTTTATAACCAATCTTGTGCATCCAATAGGTCAGTTTCTGTCATTGGATGAACATTAAGGTCATTTTCGTCCTCCATACACTTAATCTTGTCCAATTAGGGTTTTTAACCAATCTTGTGCATTTAATAGGTGTGTTTGTGTCATTGGATGAACAATTAGGTCATTTTCGTCCTCCATACACTTAATCTTGTCCAATTAGGGTTTTTAACCAATCTTGTGCATCCAATAGGTGTGTTTGTGTCATTGGATGAACATTTAGGTCATTTTCGTCCTCCCTAGGGTTATTCTTCTCCGATTAGGGTTTTTAACCAATCTTGTGCATCCAATAGTTGTGTTTGTGTCATTGGATGAACATTTATGTCATTTTCGTCCTCCCAAGGGTTATTCTTCTCCAATTAGGATTTTAACCAATCTTGTGCATCCAATAGGTGTGTTTGTGTCATTCGATGAACATTTAGGTCATTTTCATCCTCCCTAGGGTTATTCTTGTCCAATTAGGATTTTTAACCAATCTTGGGCATGCATTAGGTGTGTTTGTGTCATTGGATGAACAATTTTGTCATTTTCGTCCTCCATACACTTAATCTTCTACAATTAGGGTTTTTAACCAATCTTGTGCATCCAATAGGTGTCTTTGTGTCATTGGATAAACATTTAGGTCATTTTCATCCTCCCTAGAGTTATTCCTGTCCAATTAGGGTTTTTAACCAATCTTGTGCATCCAATAGGTGTGTTTGTGTCATTGGATGAACATTTAGGTCATTTTCGTCCTCCCTAGCGTTATTCTTGTCCAATTAGGGTTTTTAACCAATCTTGTGCATCCAATAGGTGTGTTTATGTCATTGGATGAACAATTAGGTCATTTTCGTCCTCCATACACTTAATCTTCTACAATTTGGGTTTTTAACCAATCTTGTGCATCCAATAGGTGTGTTTGTGTCATTGGATAAACATTTAGGTCATTTTCATCCATAGCGTTATTCTTGTCCAATTAGGGTTTTTAACCAATCTTGTGCATCAAATAGGTGTGTTTGTGTCATTGGATGAACATTTACGTCATTTTCGTCCTCCATACACTTAATCTTGTCCAATTAGGGTTTTCAACCAATCTTGTGTATCCAATAGGTGTGTTTGTGTCATTGGATGAACATTAAGGTCATTTTCGTCCTCCATACACTTAATCTTGACCAATTAGGGTTTTAAACCAATCTTGTGCATCCAATAGGTGTGTTTGTGTCATTGGATGAACAATTAGGTCATTTTCGTCCTCCATACACTTAATCTTGTCCAATTAGGGTTTTTAACCAATCTTGTGCATCCAATAGGTGTGTTTGTGTCATTG
>JBBPBT010000685.1:5956778-5971656 GCA_037974875.1 Cicer bijugum
CGACCTATATATATTTTATTATTTATTAATATTATTTTATTATAATTATTATTTATTAACAAATGAGTGTTGTGAAATTAAATCCTTGTAAGTTGTAATATGTTCATTTGATCTCTAAGTATCAACAAATGAGTGTTGTGAAATTTAAATATCAATGTGTATACAATCTAAAAGAAGTAATATAAATAATTATCATTTCTACGAAGATTGATTATGCTTTAGATTTCAATGTTTTTCTAAACAATTAATTTGTTTGTGGAAAAAATAAATAAAAGTGAAACTTTTTTGTTGACAACTTAAAAACAAGAATTATGTTTAGAAATACGATTGGAAATGAAAGAAAATTTGACTAAAATAAAAATAAGGTGGAATAGTTCAGAACACAAATCATTTATAACTTCAGTTTATGAGTATTAACATGCTAGGGACATTCTGCAACATTTGAGACCAAATGAATCAGAGGATTTTCCAATAATAGTTATCGTGATGAATTTATTATTGGACTAATATCATTCATAGCAAAAAAGTTCAATCATGTTTCATTTTCACAATTTAATTTACCTTTATACTTAAAGACTACTCCTAATCATTTAACATCAATCATATTTTCATATATTTTAATTTAATCCACATTAATCATACATTTATATTTTATCCATTTCTTAAGTTCATAGACTACTAAGCATTCAAACTAAAGTGATCAAGGTTAGTTTTAAAGAGTACATTAAAATATCTGGGTTAAGAGAATCCAAAAATACCATAATATAATATGCTATAAGCTATAAATATCACTTATAATTAATCCATTCTTCATTAACTAATAATTTTACAATATTAATATTTATCTTATAATAACCACTGTATTTATAAAAAAAAATTATTTTCAATTTACAAATAAAATATTAATTAAATTTTACACTCGCATAATTAATATTATTTGCATAGTTCACAATGTATTATTAATTCTTCACTTTATATTTACAATAATTGAAATAAAGTATATAGATAATAAAAATGAATTGAAAACCAACATTTTCTATATTTCATTTACGATATTTTCTTGATCCATGTAAAATGAGATCAAATACAACAATTATCATAGAATAAAGTAGTAATAATGACAATGTCGTGCTACTAATTATTCGAACAATTCGAATCTTCATACTTATAGTTTTTATAACTATTATTCTCTGGATTATATAATGAGACAGCTTCTCTATGTATTTGCCAATGACAATGTCTTTCTTTATAAGTAGCACAAACAAGCGTAGGATGGAAGGCTAAAAAGTTTTTAACACAACGTGGATTTTTCATAACGACATTGCATAACCATCTTGGATCAAAAACACCCCATGCACCACAAAATTTAACATTCAAATCTGGATTTTTCTCGTAGCTAATAATTTTGGTAAAAAAATTGCCAACACATTCAATTTTAATCTCATCAGGCAAACGATTTTCAAAGGAAAGTGTATATATTGGTGCTCCCAAACAAAACAAATTCCATGCATATGTGACTTGAGAAAATAAAATTAATGTTAAAACAACTTGCAGTGTAATGTTTGTGGAAATGTTAGCAATAACTTTGTTGATACTTCTTTCTCTCATCGGTGTCATTGAAGGGGATTTCAATCTTATGCATATACATAATATGACCTTAAATAACTAATATTGTTGGGGAAAAAAATAACTCTTAAGATGAACATTTATTTATGTGTCTTATGTTAACCAAAATACATTAATTGTTTATATAACTGATTTATGTTACCATGAGTATTAATGAATCGGTTTGGATCGATAACAAAAAAAATTAAATAATTTGAAAATTAAAATAACACGTGATTCGAGTAAATGACTGTTATATATATATATAGTCCACATTTTTGAATAAAAGGTCAATACAACCAATTAATACTCAATTTTTTGTTTGGATGGGTGCAAGTTTTGTTTTCATTCTTATATGAAGTTCCCAAAATTGATCAAAATTAATTGTTATAAAAAGGAATAAAAAAATATCTAATAGAAAGAGTTTTTTTAATCAATTTTAATTTTCTTAAATTGATTTAATTTTAAAGTTAGAGATATATGAACATTGAACATCCTAGTGTAAGTGTTAACGTGCGGTTTTACAAAGTAGTTGGTGAATGTCATTCTCTCACTCTCATGATGCACTCGCAATCAAATCTCAACTATGCTCCTTGGCACGTAACAACCCATTCATCGCCAAGAAACTCCACGCACAAATCATCAAAACCGGTCTCAACCAACACAACCTCTTCCACAAAACTCTCATAGACACGTACGGCAAATGTGGTCTTCTTCAAGATGCACTCAAACTGTTCGACGCATTGCCTCACAGAGACCATGTTGCTTGGGCCACAATCCTCTCCGCCTGCAACCTCTCCAACCTCCCACACCGAGCAATCTCCATCTCACGCTCCATTCTCCATGAAGGGTTTCAACCAGATCACTTCGTTTTCTCTTCCCTCATCAAAGCATGTGCTAACTTGGGTTCTTTTCATATCAAACAAGGGAAACAACTCCATGCTCGCTTCTTGCTCTCACCTTTCTCGGAGGATGAAGTTGTTAAGTCTTCTCTTGTTGATATGTATGCTAAATTTGAGTTGCCCGATTACGGGCGTTCTGTTTTCGATTCAATTTATTCGTTGACTTCGATTTGTTGGACTGCAATGATATCTGGGTATGCACGAAGTGGCCGAAAGGCTGAGGCTTTTCGACTGTTTCGTGAATCTCCATTTAGAAATTTGTATGCTTGGACTGCTTTGATATCTGGGTTGGTTCAGAGTGGGAATGCAAATGATGCACTTTACTTGTTTGTTGAAATGAGGCGTGAAGGGATTAGTATAACTGACCCCTTAGTTCTTTCAAGTGTGGTGGGCGCTTGTGCTAATTCAGCTGTTTGGGTGCTTGGAAAACAGATGCATAGTGTTGTTATAACACTTGGTTATGAGTCTTGTTTGTTTATAAGCAATGCACTTGTGGATATGTATGCCAAATGCAGTGACCTTGTTGCTGCAAAATGTATATTCAATGAGATGAGAAGAAAGGATGTTGTTTCTTGGACTTCAATAATTGTTGGCACTGCTCAGCATGGGCTGGCTGAGGAGGCGTTGGCTTTGTATGATGACATGGTTTTGGCTGGTGTTAAGCCAAACGAGGTGACTTTTGTTGGCTTGATCCATGCCTGCAGTCATGTTGGTTTAGTTAGCAAGGGTCGTGCTTTGTTCAAGTCTATGGTTGAAGATTTTGGAATTAGGCCATCTTTGCAGCACTATACTTGTTTGCTGGATCTTTTTAGTCGATCGGGGCACCTTGATGAGGCAGAGAGGATTGTCAGAACAATGCCGGTCAAACCTGATGAACCTACTTGGGCTGCTTTACTCAGTGCTTGTAAGCATCATGGTAACACTCAGATGGCAGTTAGGATTGCTGATCATCTGTTGGAGTTAATACCAGAAGACCCTTCCTGCTATATATTGTTGTCTAATGTGTATGCCGGAGCTGGTATGTGGGAGAATGTTTCAAAGGTGCGAAAGTTAATGGCGGTCAAGGAAGTTAAAAAGGAGCCAGGTTATAGTGGCATTGACTTGGGAAAGGAAAGCCAGGTGTTTTACGCCGGAGAGACATTTCATTCAATGAAGGATGAGATGCTAGGTTTATTGAGGAAATTAGATGCAGAGATGAGGGAAAGGGGTTATGTTCCTGATACTAGCTCAGTTTTATACGACATGGATCAACAAGAGAAGGAAAGACAACTTTTCTGGCACAGTGAGAGGTTGGCTCTGGCCTATGGACTTCTTAAGGCTGTTCCGGGGACTATTATACGAATAGTGAAAAATCTTCGTGTTTGTGGAGATTGTCACACTGTGCTGAAGCTCATCAGCACTATAACAAGTAGGGAAATTTATGTTCGAGATGCCAAAAGATATCACCATTTTAAGGATGGAAATTGTTCATGTAATGACTTCTGGTGAATTGGTAGAAATTTCCACAGATTCGACTTTGATCCAAGGCCCTTACTATGAAGAATGCTAGTCTGTCATGTTTTGATGCTTGTTGCCTATGGTTTTCTGACCCTTAGTCATCCCTTGTAATTTTTTTGTTTTAGAAATCTCCTTTTCCCTCTCTGATATCCACTATTGAGCTGGCTTTCAACACCAGTTGGCAAGTCATCTACTTTCATCAAGGATGAGACAATGGATTTTATAGAGCTGTGAGGTGTCAAACACCACATTACATGCTATCAAGGGCCGCATTGGGTGTTTAATATGTTCTCGGAACCAGGCTTATTATGTTATGGACTTATGGGGTATGCAACCTTATGCATGGCTAGTACTATTAATTTGACATGAGTTGATAAAAAGTTGTGTTAACGTTAAGGGCTTTCTTGTTTTGCATTATTTTGTGACAATTTGTGTGCACAAGAGCTCATGCTGGCTAGTGTTCTTTGCTTCCATATGTCATTGCAGGAAGAAAGACTGAGAAGAGCGTCAAAATTTAGGAATAAGTTTTTACTCTGAATCAAGGAATCACTATCAGTATTGTTTGGTATTCTATATTTCCTCCCATCAGCTGCATCATATTCCGAGTATTTCTTGAAAAGAATTGGTGAGGTAAGTAATTAAAATCGTTACTCTTATCATTTTAAGACTTTTCTTTTGTTGAATAGACCTTCTGTACAATAATAGCATGTCTCTTCCGCATGTCCATAGATAGAGTTTTGCAAAATCCAAACATCTCAGAAATAGATGGAGAAGTTGGAATTTCTTGAACAAACCGCACTCCTTCGTATACGTCAGGAGTCCATTGATGAGAAGGGGCTAGGGAAAGCTTGAGCCCAATTCCTACGGTGATGAATATAAACGCAATTGAAATTTCTGGGGAGTTATACATTTGTGTATTGATAAGACTATTTCTTAATTTCAAATCTACATTTTTGTTATCTCAAAAGTAAATAGATTGAAATTGAATTCGTTTTAATACTAGTTTAAGCCCCAACTATCGACTATGGAAAGTTAAAAAGATAAAATAAATATTAAGGGAAGTTCTATAGCCAAAAAAAGAATATTTGAAAATTTGTTACCCATGCAATTGAAAGTAGTAAATATGAAAAAAAAAATTGCCGGAAGAGTGTTCACAGTCATTCAATACTCTTGAGAATAAGGTTTTGATGTTAAATAGCTTGAGAGATTAGTTCTTAGCATTTTGCATTTATAATGTAAAACTGTACAAAGGAAATCCCATGATTATAGGGATTAAATTTGGCCTTTATGTAACTAATTAAATCACTATAGATGGAAATAGGGAAGATTTACATAGTAGAAAATAAGATAGATAATATCTCGATAAATTTTTTTTTTGGTTTTAGACGGAATGGTAAAGAAACGAATACACAATTGTGATGTCTCAGGTTTGAATGCGAGACAAACATGATATATAGCCTAAAATTTCGGTATTTGCCTGTTGAGCTAAACCTTATGGATATATCTCAATCAAATATTAGTATGCTATATCTAAACAAATACAATTAAAAATTTAAATTGTTTGATTATGTTAAAATAAAATATAAACTATAGTATATATTTTAAACTTTCTGAAAGAAACTTCCGAATGTAATTTATGATTCCTGATAGGAATAGTGTAATTTACCGTAAAATTAACATAAAATCACAAATCTTAAATCAAAAGAGAGAAGTAATATGTTAGAAGTTACATGAGTCACTATAAATATAAAAAAATGTTATTATCAATCTAATTATTTAGTTATGCTATAACTGTAATCACTTAGTATGACTGTATGAGTATATTATGCCCCACCATCGGCACTAGAGAAGTTTACTTGTATAGATTCTCTATTTGGTCCTTGAATTGAGCCATAACTCTATCCCTTCGAATTTTCATTGTGGGTGTCATTAGCCCATTATCAATCTGTCATATGTAAAAATTAACCAAATATGTCAATTCGGTTATGCAAATAATACAAAGACAGAAATTACTTAGATGTTCAATCTAACCGTGAAGGGATCATTCACGATAAGGATTGGCCCAATTTGAAATGGAAACTCTGACGTCCTGTATGACAATGGAGAAAGATTTAATTTTCAAATAGAAAATATTTGATCTGTTTTCCATTCATTACACTCCTGAACATATATTTCACTCTTAAAATAATTTAGAGGTAAAAAGAAAATATTCATTCTCATAAACTTCAACTGAAGTTAATTAACTATTATAATAAAAAACCATCCTTTCTTGTAAATATAAAAACACTAACAGAAGTGAGACAAGGTCTTACCAGGTCCTTAATTCATCATATATTAGACTGGTCACTTTTTTTTGACTGATATCTGAACTATTAGAATCTATAATTGACAATTCCCTTGCTGCCTTTAAAGCTCCTTCTTTATTAGGAACAACTACAGCTCCCAGACGTCGCTTATCCTAATGTCCAAATAGGTGAAATCGTTGCAATTTGTAATATTTTTTATAAAGCCTATATGTAGGCCTTGAACTAAAAATTTTAAAGACATCGAGTTTTAAATTCACCTGGCCAATAACAACAATTTGTTGTATGAGGTTACTTCTCAATGCAGCTTCTTCAAGTTCTCCCGGTTCAACATTTTCACCTTCTCTTATTGAAACACATGATTAGTACTTTAATAAGGTGAAAGAACACACTATCAACAGGTTTTCTATAAAACAACATCTACATAGTAGCATTTGAGAATAAAAAAATGGAAAATAACCCTTAAATTAAAGCTTACAAATATAATCTCATGCATATCCATATAAAATATATGTTGTATGAAATGTATTCTTGACTCCTATTCCAATGTCTAAAATCCAACATTGTATTAAACACAAACAAAAAAACTTGAGGGAGATATTTTTTCTTAATATGAGTGTGGATGTTGGTCTCTAAAGAACCTTGTATGATAGATGAATAATATTTTTCTGAGTAGAAAAACATAAGCATAAATAGACGGAAAAGTATACCTAGAATATTTTCATGCAAAAATAACACATAAGATAAACATATGGAGTGGGACACTACTTTTAGGATTCAAAGAGCAACATACATAAAATTCTATTCTACCTGATGAAAGCACAATGGTGTCTTTAGCACGACCTTCAACAACAATCACACCACCAGAATTGCGACTCCGTCCAGCTGAATGGTATGGAACAATCCAACCTATGTCACCAGTATTCAGCCAGCCATCCCTATCTATGGCCTGATTTGTAGCTGAAGGATTCTGATACAAGAATAAGATATGTAACTGACAGAACTTAATCTAGTGTTTGTCAATAAGACACCGTGGATGAATTTGATGGGATCTAGTAAATGAGCAACATTTTTTACTGCTATGACCATTACACAAGTTGCTCTATTGTTAAGGAAAATGTGTTACATAACAAGCAGAATGCTTCATCTCAAGAACACTTGCAGTAAACCTCATAATGAGCCTTTATACGTCCTTGTCTCAGTCATGTGTCCAACAAATTTGTTATTGAATTTTCATATACACGCACTCTATCTCTATCTCTCTCTCTCTCTCATACACGCACACACACTTGTGCATGTCAAGACAAGACACAAAAACTTTACATTTTGACTAATTAGATTACCTTGTAGTATCCTTTCATCAATGGTGGGCCCCTGACTTTCAATATTCCCTTTGAACCATGTGGAAGAATTTCACCAGTTTCAGAGTCTACAACTTTGAATTCTGTATGCTTGACTGGATACCCCACAGATCCAATAACCTTTAAAAGATAGCATTTGAAGCATTTTCAGATAAGAGCACTACTATTTGCATTTTCAAATTACAAACTAATTTAAAGAATGCAAATTATGTAATTATTATGAATACCAAACTCTAGATAGAGACTCGTGAAGAAAGGTGTACTGTTTATAATTAACATGTTATGTAGAATGGATGGGTGACTTTTGAAAAGAAAGATATATTAAGTAGGCATGTCCACACCTAATTTAGTAGGACTCTCATTTATCCCTTTGATTTCTTAACTAAACCAAATAATTGTTATTCTCAACAATTTTTTTTGGTTTTTCACATCATAAGATCTTATAAGGTAATATCTCTAGCCACCCAGGGTATTGGGTTTGGTGTGTGGATAATATGAATGGTGCAATCATACTATCTTACAATTTGGGTTTGTGCCTATAACTCAATCCCAAAATCTAGATCTTGGGTTGAGAGTTTCTCTTACTTATGACCACCATTTTGTCCATATCACTGGTCAATGTGGAATCTCTTATACTTTTCATTCCTTTAATATAAGTAGGGGGAAAATGTCATATAGTAGAATAGTTTACATGTTTTAAGTTACAAAAAGGACTAAATATGTTTAAAATAGTGATACTTGATTACTTAGCATTATGTTATGCAGTTTATAGATATGGCTTACATCACAACCAGGTCGCCGAGCAGCAATAACCGGTGAAGTTTCTGTTAAACCATATCCATTCTGCAAATTGAAACCAATAGCCTGTATAGTATTCAAAATATGTTAGAAGATGGCCAAAAAGAAAATTCCTGCTTGAGAATACAGAACATGAGACGTATCAGACCTCAAAAAATTTATCAACATGAGAAGGTAAGCTACCACCACCACTTATTGCAACCTGCATAGTGCAGAAGATATTGCTTATTGAAAGCAGAAAATGATTCATTTTCAAATCACTAATAATGACACAGTATGGTATGTAGCAAGAAACGAGATAAGGGGGATGCTAAGCAGCAAAAACGGGTATAACAACCATAAAGAAGAAGGAACTAAACTGACAGACAACTAGACCCCAACATCTGAACAAGACTATTTCGATCCTTTGCAAATCTACAATTAACTCACAATTATGCTTGGATTGCTTAAACAACTCCCTTGAAGATTTATTTGTTTGTGTCTAACCAAAGAAACTGTACCACAGTCACATTCATTTTCCACACACTACATTTCTTACTTCTATTGCTATTGCAGATCTCCAACACAGTGGAAGAGAAGCTTACCTTAGCAAAAAGGCTAATAACTGTGTTTATTAACCGACTGTCATAATAGCATCACATCAGAAAACCTTTAGTTTGAATTTTCCAAATTCAAAAGTACAACAATACGAATTTTGAAGTACCATACTCCATAGCAAATCCATATTGCATATTTAAAATATGAACTCTACCTATTCCTTTTACATACCTAAAACAAGCAGATTAGTTTACAGTTTACGCCACCTTTTCTTTTTCCAAAATATTTGTTATTATCGTTGTTAAACTGGAGTGCAAACTACAGACACAGGATAAAAACCTTGAGTTGAACCCTACTCAACAAGCTCTTTGAAATTTATCTTAGAATATGCCCTAGCTATCCTAGTCTCACAAGTCCTTGCAAAGGGAATCTACACAGAATTATGAGCAGCAACATGGTTGTCAATGCTACAGGGTCAAACAATTTTCAGAAATATATGAATAAGCTTTCAGTAAAAATAAGTCTGGTGGAAGAATCGTTAGCCAAAATGTCATGGATTTAGGAGTAATGATCCATTCAAGAGGCTAATTAAATCAATAAGAAATAACTCATAATTCACATTTTAATAATATTTAATTAATTAAGTTTCAACATATTCATAAACTGGAAAAAAAATTCACAAAACTTATTGGCTCCCAAAGAGTCAGTTGGTCAATATATGGCACTTTGTGGATGAGATTGAATAAATTAAAAGCATAAATAAAATACTTTATTATACAGCATAGTACATAATACAACACCTTTGATATTCCAATGGTTGAACGGATTTTACTGTAGACCAGTTTATTTGCCAGCATATGAATTGGATATAATATTGCAGCCATAAGTCTTGCCCATATTGAGTCTAATATTGAACAGAGAAAAGTAGGTGGCTTCTGATTCGATGTTAAACATTTACCCTGCAAAAATTTAGTACAAAATTTATTATTATTTTCATGTTTTTTTTCAAAATAATTGAACTCACTATGATTTGCAGCGCTATAGCAAAAACAACATCAGCTGTTAGGCTGCTACACAAAATTGCCCCGCTATTGCATGCCTTGTAACACGCCATTGACAACACTTATATAAATATTTATTTCAATTAAAAAATGTTGGATAATTCTGTTTGGTTCAAAATATGGGAAGGAAAGGGAGGGAAGAGTGGTTTAAATTATATATTTTGTTACATTGGAGTAGGGAAGGAAAGAGCACGGACAAATATCTCTCCTTATTTGGTTCACAAGGAAATGGAATAGATTTTAATTAAGAGATATGACTAATTTGTTTCTCACACCCTTATTTTATGTTACATTTTTTTGGTTGCTGAAAGTATCATCGGCTCAGGAGTCAAACGCTAATTTTTCGAGGTACAAAGATCCATTTAAGGAGATAACCTCTCCCAACAAATGATCTTTCATGAAATAAGAATGTGAGGAACAAATTAGCCATTTCATGTTACATTTTATGTAACAATATTTAAGTCATTGCATTTAACTCATCTCTCCTACCATCCGAATCTCTCAATACTAGTGGGAGCCGAAATTGAGTGAAGACGCATTTTGCTCATCTACATTTGCTCTCCAAAAAATTAAACCAAACAAAAGTTTAATATAATTTCTGTCCATTTTCCCTAACCAAACATTATGTTAAGCACATACATACAAAATAGAAGGAAGAAAGATAATACAAATGCTAACACTAATGTATGAAGAGCCAATGATCAAACCTCATAAATTCGCTTATACTCCATGTAACCTAAGCTGACCCGTATGAATGTGAGTGCTACAAATTTTCTAATAAGTGAGCTTGTTGATATCTGCTTTTGGATCCCACTACAGAAGAACCAAAAATAGTAGTAAATGTTATTCACAAGAGGCATTAAATACAATGAAGCATATTTATACAATTCATGGGAAAATGAGTTACCTGTACAAAGTTTCATAAACTAAAGGAACAGAAACCATCAACTGTGGCCGATAACGTCCCAAATCATCCTAGAACAAAACAAAGTACAGAATACTAATCAGTGTGGCAATGTGTATTCTTTTTTAGACATACCATGCATGAAACATGTGATGAAAAGTAATAATACCTTCAAGTTTCTCACGCTAGTGTATATTTGTTCAACACCACGTGCGAAAATGAAATACTCGCAAGCTCTTTCATATGCATGCCATGGAGGCAGCATACTTAGAAATATATCCCCAACTTCAGTAGGTGCAACATCCGTTAAGTGTTTGATCTAGAAATTCATTAACACATTATATAAAGAATCATTCCACAATTAATAAACAATTGAATTTTGGGTTAATGTGTCAGTAAGTTGTAGGCTTGTAATATATTAACCTTATAATAATTTTGTGAACTCTAACAAAGCAACACAGCTTGTTTGAAAATAGTAAAGTACCATTGCCACAATAAAATTTATTAGAGATTTGCAATCAAACCTGATGCAAAAGATTGTGATGGGTTAGCATAACACCTTTTGGATTTCCAGTAGTTCCACTTGTGTACACAAGAGTAGCTATGTCATCAGATTTTATTGCTTCAAACTTATAGGGTTGTCCTGCAATCAAATTGGAAAATCTTACTACGTAAACACAGTTTTGGTTATATCTGGTGTTTCATAGCAGTACTGTATATATAATCTGAAGTTGTAGAGAAGGTGTAGGTGGCATACTAGCATCATGGCCCTCAAACAATGCCTTGCGACATTCTCGCCCTAAATGTAAGACTTCCATGAATGTAAAGATTGGCACCTCCTTGTTTCCTTCATTGACCAGACATGATTTTTCTCCCCAAAGAAGAATGATAAATCTGATTGAACTCTTCAAGTAAAATGGTTTTGCAATCCGGTTAAACATTTCAGGATTGTCCACAGCTAGTGCAACACTAAACAATCACAGAAGTTAGCAACTATTCCAGTGAATCATCAATATAGTCTACCTTAAAATATGCAAGAAAAATTGGAAATTGAAACACATCATAGTCAAAGATATGCATGTGTAAACAGTAAGTATTCCTTCTGTATTTATCAATCTTCATGCCTCTAATGAAAATTTGCAATTGAAAGGCACTATTGTTATTACTGTTGAGTGCTACTCAAATTCAAGGGCTGGAAGTGTGAAGTGTCTATGTATACACTAGATACAATCTGCTTGAGTTAAAGTCTTTATTAAACCTTTCAGAGTGGTTGTATATTTGCAGAAGTTCTTCAATTGATGACCTTGAACCCCTTACCACATCGATTGCTCCAATTGCCATCATGCCTAGACTAAAAACATAGAATGGATGTGATTAAAAAGATAACTACTATTGCAGAAGTTCTCTTTGTAGTTTGTTTTTGAAATACAAACAAGTTGTGCAACTATTAACAAAACTCTAATCAATTTGGTAAAGTCCTAAATAATACTCAAAATTCTGCACACCTTGATCTGCTACAAGCCAACGACATGAGTTATCAGCAAAAAGTGCAATCTTCTCATCAGGTTTTACTCCAATAACTCTCAAACCCTCAGCAAAGTCCAAAATTGCATCCTCCAACTGATATTTTGATAAGAAAGGTAGGAGCATACAACCGAATGAAATCTCATAACATATGTTTCTCACATGACTCAAATTGAAACAAAAACATTCATTGTGTCATCAAGCTGATAACTTTAAAATAATTTGAAATTGATTTGCACTCCATCAATAAATCTTCAGATTAACACAAAAAATCACAGACTTCTGATGTGCAGCCTATTGAATCAACACAATTACAACATACTATGCAACAATGAAAAATTGAAATGACCACATTCATATTCTACAGGTAAGATAATGGTTTAAGAGCCTGAAGCCTAAACACAGAGTCAATTGACCCCCTCCCCCCAAACATGTGTTGTTGTGTCCATTTGCATCATGTGTCACACATCCATGACCATTTTTATTAATAATATTGAGGAAGCTATATATGTCCCACCACCAACAAAGATCTTAAAGTAAACCATGAGAAACCACACAAAGATCAATGATTAAATCCATTGGTTATTCTTCAAAACTTTAATCATTAATTTTACAACAACAAAAAATTGGGAAAGGTGGAAATTTTTATTAATCATAGTGGCACTAATGACCAATTTTCAAAACTTTAATCATATGAAATGTTTATTACCTAATAAAATGTTAAAATTAGTTAGAAACATATATACTTTATCCTACCCCTACCTTTCTGTGTAAAGAATCCGATCATAAAACCATCTACTTTGAACCAAACTCTACCCTAACCATTCCGAATAACAATAAAATTAATTATACATCCATTTTTCATGCTCTCAACCTTGAAACAAAAAATCCTAAAAAAATAGTTGGAACATATAATCACCACATGAACGCTTGGAATTTGGAAGCCTTTGATAATGTCATCAACTCTTGAAATTAGGACTTTTTCTAACATATCAGAACCGTCTTAGGTGGAAAGAGATAGAACATGAACAAGAAAAAACACAAACCTGTTTGTATGTCATAGTTGTAGGAGGATCATGATATTGATCTACCAATGCTACATTATCACCAAACTTCTCAGCAGAAGTTCTCCAAATGTCAGGAACTGCTTTCCACTCATCTAAAGCCACAGCACCATTACCAGAAACCAATGAACTTTCTAATAAAGGAGAGAACCTTCTTATTTGAACTTTCTCTGTCTACATACAAAACTATATAGTTGGAACTTTGGAAGAAAAAATTAACCAAAATGACAATTACAACAATATAGTGCTTCAAAACACGCCATGAAGCACCGTCAACACCGACGATAATTTAAAAAACAAAAGAAATTGAATGAAATTATATGTGTCAGCATCAGACACTCACATGTGTCGATGTGTCGCAGACCAGACACACCTTTGGTTCAATATGAAAGGTTCAATATGAAATGTCAGTGTTACACGTGACATGTATACGAATAGTACTGCAGGCATGTTTAATTTATCATAGTAATTGGTATATTTGGAACACAGTGAAAAGATAGAAGCAGTTAATTACCTTGAATTCAGATTGACAGCAAAATAAACGAAAAGAAGAGGTTCGAGAAACGTTGATGGTGGTGGTGAAGTTGTGATGAGAAAATAAGAAAGGAAACGTGGAAGAAGCATAGTTGTAGTTGGAGGAGGTCATAGGAATTCCCTGCATTGAATTTAGCTGAAACCTGTTGAAGTAAAACAAAGAAGAGAAATGGATGGAGAAGAGGTCGACGTAATAGATATTTGTTAATATATATATGAATATATGAACAAGTAGTAACTTGTGTGCAAGTGATTTTATCTGATTTCAGTTTTAAATTTGTTTTTGGTATTGAAATTTGTTAATGAATTTTATTTTAGAAATTTATTCTTCAATCCTTTCAAGGAAACGTTAAATTATATGTGCATTAATTTTTTTTCGTAAAAGAAACGTTTATTGTGTGAAAATAAATGTTAACTGTATTGAACCATTCGATTTCATTGTGGGAACAATTGCCATCAAACTCTAAGTTCACTTTTACGGTGATGAATGAAGAAATTAGTAAGAGGAATCTACATTTAGTGTAATTGTATATTTTGAAATTTTCTGTGGTGAAGATAAAATTTTAAATATAAAAAAAAAATTATTTAAATTTTTGAATTGTAAATTTTATTTTAAATATTATATTCATAATATAAATATTAATTAAATTTAGTATATTTTTTTTAATTTAGATATGAGTAAAATCGAATGTGAAGTTTCTACTATACCGACAATAGATTTTACAGATAAATTAACGATTGATCAGTTAATCTTAAAAATAATTGATATTATAAGTTTTGATTTTTAA
>JBBPBT010000685.1:5988348-6000858 GCA_037974875.1 Cicer bijugum
TAATAATATTTAAATCACACAAGGGTCTGTGATTTTTATTCAGTGAAGGAACGATATCAAATAATAACTTATAACGTCTATTTTATCTAATAATCAGTCTTACATGTGATATATATTAATATAAATAAGGAAAAGAAGCTTCCGAAAAAAATTTTGTTTTCCTTTAAATTATTTCCTTACATATTATACTATTAATTGTTTAGTTTATATTTTTTTTTTCAAAAGTATCAATTCATTGAATCCACTAATCATTTCTCAATTATCTGTTGGATTTGATTGAGAATATATTATTAGATTTAATTCTTTTACAGATTCTATATTGAATTATTTTCATCCTTTAATTATTTATTCAAATCATTAAATAAATAAAAAATGTACGAGACATTGACACATAAAATTTTAGTGGACTATTCTTTAGAAAAACTAATACCTGGGATTATTAAATACTATATACATAATATACTTTATAATTTGTTATTTTTATATAAAATAAATTATTATTTTTAATTTGTGTGTAATTATACTTTGGAAGAAGTAAATATTAATTAGATGATATAATTATAACCAATGAACTATAATTACATTAAAAACTGAAGATAATGATTTTTTATTATCATTTTTTAAATGTGAAAAATGTATTAATATAAATGAAATTAATTACCTTTTTTAACATGTCTAAATTATGTGAAAGAAGGTACACCTGTTAAAAAAAACGAAGGGTTGAGATTATTATATAGTTGGATAAATAATTAATGAAGACTGTCGCATATAACAAAATCAGTATAAAATGTGAGATATTATTACTCATTCAATTCAAGAGAGGCGCCACACACACACACACACACAGTAAACTAATTGCCAAATGGTGTCGTTTTGCCCCGTGACTCCCCAATCCATCTCCTCCTTCCCCATTTCTAAGAACACTTCACACTTTCTACACCGCAGCTACATCCCCCAATCTCAATGCCCATTCTCGCTTCACTCTTCTTCATTCCTTAGGTTTTTTTTTTTAATTATTGTTACATTATAATACTACAAACTCACAGTATTTCATTTGCTTTTACTGTAATACAATTTCATAACATCGTCATAAATTCGGTAAACTAAAACTCACATAAATGCAGAACAATGAGGAGTATCTTTCATGTTATTCGTTACGTTCACTATATTCTCCTGCATTTTTTTCATTTGCTTTTCAGAATATTTATTATTATTTGTTTTGTTCGTCTCAGGAACGGTGTTAATCTAAGATGGGAGAGAGAGTCACCGACCACCAGAATACACGCTTCACTTACAGGTTCATACTTTACTTAATTCATTTTATTTTATTTTATTTTATATACTCTGAATGTATATGCAAAAACATCCTTCAATTAATAAAAGTTTTATTTTGTATGGCTCTTTTATTTTTATGGAACACTTTTTTTTTAGAATGCATTTATGCATATTTTTATTTTTTTTTTCTATAACGAGTATGGCATTTACTAATTTTCTTAATAAGGGGAAGTTGATTATTTTTTGTTATAATCAAAGACCGGATGAAGTATATTAGATAGCAAACATTATTGTAATTTTTTCTGAATTATAATAATTTAACTAACTTATACTTTTCGATATTCACCTGCACTTGTAGATGTTTCAGTAGATTTGGCTGTAGAGGAAAAAAAGCTTCCCAAAGGAGAAAGTTGGTCTGTTCACAAGTTTGGTGGAACATGTGTGGGAAGTTCAGCGAGGATAAATAATGTTGCAGAAGTAATTATTAATGATGATTCTGAGAGGAAAGTGGTGGTGGTGTCTGCTATGTCAAAAGTGACAGATATGATGTATGATCTCATTCACAAGGCTCAATCTCGTGATGAGTCTTATAAATCAGCACTGGATGCTGTTGCAGAGAAGCATAGCTTAACTGCACATGACTTATTTGATGGACATGATCTTGCTACTTTCTTATCAAATTTGCATCAAGATATTAGCAATTTAAAGGCAATGCTTCAAGCTATATACATAGGTACACCTACCCTATTGTTTGTGTTCCCCCTTAACTAAAAAGCTTTTTTATTTATGAGATTAATTCTTTTTGAATAACTTTTAACTGTGTCAACTAATCATAATTGATCATTTGTATGACTTTTAAGTAGATATGATTAAAGTTAAATAATTTTGGTGATTTAATTACTATGATCGACTGATAGTATAATTTCTTTTTATTGTCAAGTGTCGCTGCATATCAATTAAATTATTAACTACTTGCTCATCCATCTTTGTTCTATCTGATGTAGTTGACACTGATTCATTTTTACCTGTTTTGGTGTATTTCTGGGCATGTGGTAACCTGGAGTTTTTTGTGATGAAAGAGTCTGGAGTACTTCCTTTCTTGGATGATGATAATAAAAAATTTCAGTACTTGTGTTGAAACTTGTGATTTCATGAACGATGCAACTTTTTTATTTTAATTTCTCTCATCATGTTGGTGGCAACGTAGTCATTAAATATGTTGAGTTGAAGGACCGACAATGTTTTTTGTTCAGCAAATAACAGACATGTTAATTTGACGTGGAAGAGCATTACCAAAAGGAAAAAAGTAAAAGACAAATCTTTGTGATATGTCTTAAAAATTGTCCCCTTTTTATTTATCTTAGAGGCTTTTTAAAATGCAATTTAAAATAGCCCTTCTTTTTTTGTTTTCTTTTCCTAATTGTGATCCTGTTAAATCCTAATGATCGTCTTACTTAAAAAATTCCGACTGAGGATTAAAGAAAGAATCATTTATCAATTATCACTGATGATAGTTAATGTATTTGTATTGTTGCATAAAAGGAATTTTGGAGCTATCATCCCAACTATTAACACACTTAATACCTTGCAGCTGGTCATGCAACAGAATCCTTTACTGACTTTGTTGTGGGACATGGGGAGTTGTGGTCTGCACAGATGCTGTCTTTTGTTATTAAGAAGGTTTGTTGTTTTAAGAAGAAATATCTGCATTTCTATATATATATATATATAGAGGATATCAAATTAGAGGAGTTTTACAATAAGAGGGTTAAATTTTGAGCACACAATCATATATAGATTGTCATGATTAGGAATTATTTAAGTGGTACATGATCACTTAAAAAAGTCACATTACTTTTTCTTCTAATCTTGACCATCCATATATGATTGTATGATCAAGGTTTAACCCTCTCATTATAAAACTCCTCTTATTTGATATTCTCTCGCGCTCTCTCTCTCTCTATATATATATATATATGAGTTGTAGCCGACCCTTTATAATATTATGACACCGTTTAATCTATAGTTGTCCCTATTTAGTGGGATAAGACTTAGTTGTTGTTATATTTATCAGAGTTGTGCTGATTACATCATGCATCAATTCTACTCTGCAGAAAGGGACTGAATGCAAATGGATGGACACAAGGGAAGTCCTCATTGTAAATCCTACTGGTGCTGATCAAGTTGATCCCGACTACTTGGAATCTGAACAAAGACTTGATAAATGGTACTCTCTTAATTCATCTAAGGTAATTATTGCCACTGGATTTATAGCTAGCACACCTCAAAATATTCCCACTACTCTCAAGAGAGATGGAAGTGACTTCTCGGCAGCAATTATGGGTGCTCTGTTCAGGGCTCGTCAAGTTACCATTTGGACAGATGTTGATGGTGTGTATAGTGCAGATCCTAGAAAAGGTTTGTTCTGCTCCTGGAATTTGTTTAAATTTAACTTTTGGACCCTCCATTTTAAAATCATCATTTTTGGTCCTCATGTTTCACATGATATGGAGTTTTTTTGGTATTTCTCCAATTTTGATGGTCTAGTTGTCTCATTTATTAATTGACATTAATGTGTCATTAGTGACTTAAAAAATTAGGTCATACCACCATTTTCATTATTATTAATATATAAATATTTTTTAATTAAATAATAATATTATTAATTATATTAAAAATTAAATAATGTTTGACAAGGCTAAATTGCTAGCTTAGTGGATAACTTATAGCGTATAAGCTCGTATAGTCAAATTAGAGTTGTTTGGTAATTGCATTCTCTCACGGGTTTAGAGCATATTTTCACGAGCTTATATGCTATTTTGAATAGCGTTTGAGTTTATAGCGTATCATATTTTCTTTCATCTGTACCCTCATTATCTTAATTAAAATATCCTTTACGTCATTTTATATTTACAGTTAGTTCAAATTCAATCTGCTAGCTTGTCCACAATTGGTTGGCTTATCTGCTGTTTACTTTTTACCAAATAGAGCCTATATGACGATGGTCATTGAATTGTAATTCTTATAGTCCTCACTAACACACGGCTTTTCTTCTTCATTTACTTTTCCACTCTTGATTCATTGGTGATGCTTCTTGAGTTTTGTTTTATGTGTGACTACCTTAACATGTATGTGATTCCGCATAAACCGTATCTTCTTCAGTTAGTGATGCCGTGATTTTGAAGACACTTTCTTATCAAGAAGCATGGGAGATGGTAAGTTGCACACTGGAAAGTGGAAAGCGTCAAAGCTTCTTGTGCCCTTAAAATTCAGGAGATTAACTTTCAAACTGCATCTTGTGCAGTCTTACTTTGGTGCAAATGTCTTACATCCACGCACAATTATTCCCGTTATTCAATATGGCATACCAATTATAATAAGGAATATTTTCAACACCTCTGCTTCTGGAACAAAGATATGCCATCCTTCTCTTATTGAAAATGAAGATAAGAAGATATTAAAAGATTATGTCAAAGGCTTTACAACGATAGACAACTTGGCACTCATAAATGTGGAGGGGTGAGTCACAAGTTGCAGACATTTCATATAATGAATGATTTTCTTCCTCGCTGTTTGATGCTTTCTCACTGTTTTGTCTTGTAGAACTGGAATGGCTGGTGTTCCAGGTACCGCCAGCACTATTTTCAGTGCAGTAAAAGATGTTGGAGCTAATGTTATTATGATATCTCAGGTATGAAACTGACTTTTCTCACCGTTACCCCTTACTTTTCCACAGTTACATATATGAAACTGACATGATGTTTAACTGCATCTGTGTAGGCTAGTAGTGAGCATTCTATATGTTTTGCTGTGCCTGAGAAGGAAGTAAAAGCTGTAGCTGAGGTGTTGGAATCTATATTGCAGAATGCTTTGTATGCTGGCCGTCTTTCTCAGGTACCAACTCCATTTCTGCCATAACAACTTGCTTATTTCAATTTGATTGCAACCTATTTCTTATTATGTTCAGTCATGAATTGATATCAAGTGGATAAAGCTGATGATAAATTACATGCTATTTCCAAATACATTCAGAACTGACATACTTAATTCCAAGTACAGTAAGAACTTGTTTAAGGGTATAAAACTGACTGGTACTAATATGATTTTCCTTTATTCTGCAAGTGTTTCTCTGTTTACACCTTCTTAAGAAAGGGCAGACTAAGCATACAATAAATATTTGATGCATGCCCCACTTTACATTGGTATGGAGAAAAAGGATGTGCAGCAAAGCTATTTGCCTCTTTGACTCCCTACTTAAATTGTGTGTTTTGCTTAGGCAGTTGTAGTATTTTATGCTCAGTGGAAGCCTTATTTCGATTCTTAATGATGCACGTGTTCATTCTGCTGACATACAATTTGTAAAATTATATCTTTTCATCTTTTATAACAATCTACTTGTAAAAAACAACTTTATAACAATCTAATGTATGTGGCCACTTCTCAGGTTGCGGTCATTCCAAATTGCAGTATTTTGGCAGCTGTTGGGCAGAAAATGGCAAGTACTCCAGGAGTTAGTGCCACCCTTTTCAATGCATTGGCTAAGGTATCACACTTTTATGGCAGTTTTTGTTTAGGTTAGAATACCTAGTGTTGGAAATTTATGACAGTGCATTCTTATTTTAAAGTAAGAGCATTTTGATGGGATATACCTGTCCCTAGATACTGAATAAAGGGAATGAGGTATCTATATACTTGCTAAAAGTAGTGAAAGAAAAACAAGACTTAAATCAGGTGAATTACATCAAGGAAGAAGAGGGAAAAGTATTGATCACAAAACAAGATATCCCTTTGCTAAAAAAAAAAGACATCAAAGAAAGGTTAAGGAGTTGTTTTAATAAACTTATCGGTGAATAAGATCAAAATTATTTCTACTACAAAAGAATATGAGCATATGATATAACATATGTCTGGACGAGAGTAATTAATGAAAAAACAGATGGACCATAGAACATTCCTATTGAAGTATGGAAGAACTGAGAGAGAAATGTATGAAATGGCTTACAAAATTGTTCAACAAGACTATGAGGTCTATGGGCATGTCAAGTGAATTGGGAAGCACATCAGTCCGTATTCCTAAGGACAGATGTATTATATAAAACTATGTATATTACATAAGCATTAAACCTATGAGTCATACAATGAACTTTTGGGAGAGGGTGTTTGAGAGGAAATTTAGACATTATATGCGCATTGGTTTTATGCTGAGAAAATAAATCATTAAAGATATATACTTGCTGCAAAGACTGATAGAGAGACATAAGATGAATTAAAAAAACCTGCACATGGTATTATGGATTTTGAATCTTCACCTGAGTTCTAGAACATATCTAAGATACAATTCCAAGGTGCATGCATTTTGTGGATGTTAAGAGTCCCACATAGGATGAGATATGGGCTAAAAATGTGTTTATAAGTGAGGGAAGTCCTCACCTTACTAGCCGATTTTGTAGGTTGAGCCGATCTAAGATCCATTTGGTCACTTGCTATTAGATCACCGCTATTGGGCCACTAGAGTCACACTCCAGAAGTCCAGTCCTAGGCGTGAGGGTTGTGTGTTAAGAGTTCCACATTTGATAGATATGGCTTGAAAACGTGTTTATAAGTGGTAGTTGAGTTAGGCTCAACCCAAATTATAAAAGTGAATGATATATTATGATATATTCTTAATTAGAAGGAAAAGTATTAGAAGCACGTAATTTTTCACTTACATGGAACTAAAACAAAGTATATGGAATATAAGTTTAGCATTAGAAAAGATGAAAATTAAAGATCATATAATACCACATATATGTATCATGTTACAAGTACCTTGGGTCCATATAATTTTCACCAACGGAGTGCTTTGCGTATCCTCTATTTATTGAAATGTGTTGGTGTATTTTATTTACTTATTTATTCATTTAATTTGTTTATGGTCAAACTTGTAAATGAAACAGGCCAACATAAATATCCTTGCTATAGCACAAGGTTGTTCGGAGTACAATGTTACTGTCGTTCTTAAGCGAGAGGATTCTATAAAGGCTCTGCGGGCTGTCCATTCCAGATTCTATCACTCTCAAACCACCATAGCATTGGGCATAATTGGACCTGGATTAATTGGAAGTACTCTACTTGATCAGCTAAGGGATCAGGTACAATTTCTGTATATAAGTTTGTGTATGCTTACTATGCTTCTTTCAGGATTTATAAGTATTATTAATTGATTACAGTTATAATATTTTTATTAGTTGGGTCCATAACTATTATGTTCATGTAGGGATTCAGCAAACATAATTGCTTCCAGATTAATATATTAATCCATGGAACATTTGTAATTGCAGGCAGCAACTTTGAAAGAAGAATCAAACATTGATTTGCGTGTAATGGGCATCATGGGTTCGAAGTTGATGCTCGTTGATGATTCGTAAGTCAAATTGTTTTAAGCTGAATCCCTTGACTACTAAGGAATTAACAACAAAATCTCTTAATCAACCAGGCTCAATTGTGAGTAACTAAGCATACTTGAGTATAACAAAAAATAACAGACATGTAACATTACACACGATTCTGTTATCAATCCAATTTGTTCTTCTTGATCAAATTGGAAAGATATTGGTTAGGTGACTCTCTTTACTCACGATATTCATATGTTGATAAGAAAATTTCTTTCACATGCAGTGTGCATCCTGGAATTTGTTAGCTGGTGCCCTTGGCTCTATTTATGCTCTGTTAGTAATATTAATTTTGTTCTACTTCGACTATGATGAACTATAGTTTTTTATTGCAGGAGCATTAACTTAGAAAAGTGGAGAGAACTTCGAGAAGAAAAGGGTGAAGTGGCTAATTTGGAAAAATTTGTCCAACATGTGCATGGAAATCATTTTATACCAAACACGGTTTTAGTGGACTGCACGTCTGATTCCGTCATAGCAAGCAATTATAATGACTGGCTGCGCAAAGGAATACATGTAATCACCCCCAATAAAAAGGCAAATTCAGGACCACTTAGTGAGGTAAACTAATCCACCACATTGTTACTATTTGATTCACAAGTAACTAGTTTTGGGACTTTCTCATTTCACTCTTTGCTTGTAGTATTTGAGGCTAAGAGCTCTTCAGAGGCAATCATACACACATTACTTCTATGAAGCTACTGTTGGAGCTGGTCTTCCAATTATTGGCACTTTACGGGGCCTTCTCGAAACTGGTGACAAAATATTGCAAATTGAAGGCATCTTCAGGTTCACTTCAAAACTATTTTTCTCCCTCCACTTGTCCTTTTTTTGTGGATCAGACTCACATCTCGGCCTTTGAAATTTCTGATCTAGCACTGCACACTCTTCTGTCTTAGAAGGGAAAAATAAATTACAAGTACCAATTCAAGGACTATCAGTATCTCTATGTATTTTTTTTCATTTGATCTGATGCTTTCAACCTGATGGTATTACCTCTGATTTTGCAGTGGGACTTTGAGTTATATCTTTAATAACTTCAAAGACGGCCGGGTTTTTAGTGAGGTAGTTGCTGAAGCAAAGGAAGCAGGTTATACTGAACCGGATCCAAGGGATGATCTGTCTGGAACTGATGTTGCAAGAAAGGTGCAATGTGCAATATTTAAACATATCTGCCACTCCTCACATTTTGAACATTACCAAGTCAAATTTATGTATGAGCTTGATTTGTTTTTGATTCACAAAACATTGAACCTCGTATTTTTGTTTGAGCTTGATTTCAAGTTGATTTACATGTATAAACTTGTGTTTGATTTCAAGCTTAGATCTAATGGTTAAAATGTAGAGATACTAAAAAACCATTGAAAGATTTAAAATACACAAGTTGATTCAACTAACACTATTTCAAATAATTTCAAATATCTTGTTGGTAATTAACCTTAATATATGCACATTACGTGATTTCATTAGAACTAGATGGAACATGTACCATAATGGCAGTTTTCTTTTGGTTCATGATAGTTTTTGTTGCTTGATTTTAATCCTCTTCTGGCTGTTATCATTTGACTTAAAATTCATGTGGCTCTACAGGTGATAATTCTTGCAAGGGAATCTGGCTTAAAGCTAGAGCTTTCTGATATTCCCATTGAAAATCTTGTGCCGGGACCATTAAGGGTAAGAACCAATTTCTTTAATGATGCAGTTCTGAGTAATAGTATGTAGTCTTGTTCTTAACATGGATACCGTGATGATTTTGAGCAGGCTTGTGCATCAGCTCAAGAGTTTATGCAGAAATTACCACAATTTGACCAGGAGTTCACGAAGAAACAACAAGATGCTGACACTGCAGGGGAAGTAAGTAATAACTAGGCAGTATTCTGAAACCTGCATTAAAATATTATAAGGAATAGACGTATTAATTGCTTTGCCCACACAAGAAATATTTAAAATTATTTTAAAATGCTATAAACTTACTTTCCATTTGATAGAAATTTCAGGCTAGATATACAGACTTAAAACTGTAAGCTTAATACTTTTTCTATTCAAAGTTCAGATGAGGTAACAAAGATAAGGGAAATAGATTATTACCTCATGCAAAATTTCCACGTAAGGGGTAGAATTGTGACCTCATGTAGATATGCATTAGTCCATGAAGTTGTAAAGATCGGTCAATTTAGTCCCTCAAATTTATAAAATGGAAATTTAGTCCATTAAATTGAAAATTTTAGTCATTTTTTCAAATTTTTCACCACAATTTTAAAGGTTCAATGTTTGATTTGATGCAACAAGACTATTTAAGTCAATATGTATGTCTTTTATTGGTTTTAATGAATGTTTACAAAATAAATATTTTGATGGAGGAACTGACTTGATTAATATTCTTTAATTCAAGAGACTAATTTGCTACTTAACAAATTTGAGAGACTAAGTTGGCCTACCCTTACAATTCCAATAACTAAAATGCCTATTTAGTTTCATATTATAGGATCCATTCAAAAAGAGGAAGTATTTTAGAAAAGTGGGGAGCTGATATTGAGTAAACTTGTGCTTGATTTATTACATGAAAAGACATGATGAATAGAAGTTTGTAGTTTCCTGCAAACGTGTCATTTACTATTGAAGCTTACATTAACATTGTCTTCATAGTATAGCCTTTATATCTATCTAAGTTCATAGTGTTTAAGAGCACATGTAATGTTTGAAGGTCTTGAGATATGTCGGAGTAGTAGACGTGACTAATCAAAAGGGGACAGTGGAGCTTAGAAGATACAAGAAGGATCATCCATTTGCACAATTATCTGGGTCAGATAACATTATTGCATTCACAACAAGAAGATATAAAAATCACCCTCTGATAGTTCGTGGACCAGGAGCTGGTGCTCAAGTCACAGCTGGTGGAATATTCAGTGACATTTTACGACTTGCCTCATATCTTGGTGCTCCATCATAGTTGTCATTTGATAGCATAAGTTATGTAGCATCTAGTTCCACCCCTTTCCTTCTTTATGTAATTTTATTTCGGGTGGTATGAATAAAGAAGGTAGAATAAATAAGAAGGTAGAATTTCATTATTGCCATTGCAGAAAAAATAAAAGGAAATTTTAATTGAAACAGTTCGTAATTTGTTTTTGTGTGTTTTCTTTTTGGATCCGTGTAGTATGGTGTTTTTAATTGCTTTGGACTATCGGATACATTTTACATGGATGCAATCAATCACGTTAACTAATTCAATGACATTTTTTTTATGCGATTGTATAATGCGTCAAAAAATCAATTTAGTTTAATTTGCAGGAATGTGGACAATTTGAAAATCAAGAAATGAAGCGATTTTTCGTTCGCTGTTTTGAATGCAAATCTTATTATTGAACATGTTAAACTTTGGAGTGCATTAACATCGTTTGTGGTTAATTGTTTTGTTTCTCGTTAAGTATTTTAGTTTTGTATTTCTTATTTATTTTGGTCATTAATTAGAAATATTGTAAAATTTATTATTTTTATTTTAAATATTTTTTGTATTTATAATGTTTTTTTAATATATTTATTTTTGACTTGTTAAAAAAAATACTTTAATATATATTTATTTTATTTTTTATATATATTTTTGGGAGAATCTTCACAAATTTAAAAGTACATCATCCTTTTGTATTTGTTGAAAAAAATTATTAGTGTAACTTAGCAACGGGTTCTTTGTGTTAATAATAAGTCACACGGCTAATATAATTTATAAGTACCACTAAAATAAAACAGCAACATAGCATTAGCAAACAGAAGGTTTGATTTTCTAGTTAGCCTGCGTTCTAAACTTCTAATGAAACCAGTTATAGCCTCTGATCTTATCTTCACAAACAAACTATAGTATTAGTGACAAACAAATTCTAATAATTGAAACTTTTATCTTTGATATAATCATATCTCAGTCACCAACTCGACTTGTACTGTCTTTGACGACAGCTCAAAATCACATTTCTTCTTCGAGGAGTGTTGTTTGCTTAATACTTTCTTTCTATTTATTGTTGATTAGTTTTGGTCTTTATTTATTATTTTAAAGAACAGATGTATTGTAGTTTACTTAGATTGAATTGTCCCATTCATTACATCGCTATTTATGTTTTTTTTTAAAGAATATCAGTAGTGTACAGGATAGCATAAATCATCAGTAATAAAATATCAAAGATCTTTCAATATTTGAATTTTTATTAATAAAATTTCAAATTAATTATTTTTAAGAGAAAACCGTGGTTTTTAATATACTAGTTTATCATCGGCTATATCAAAATTACATAGAGTTGTTAAAATAGGTCGTACTCAATGGATCAATTAGTCGGGTTACATTTATATTAAGACCAACTAGATTATGGCTCGCGCGCTGCGCGGATATTAGTTAATTAATTTTATAAGTTTTATAAGTATTATAAATATAGTTATCTTATAATATTATTTTATTGATTTGTAATAATTGAATATGATGAGGAAAATGAAAATGAGAGAAAATTATGTTTATCACAATTATTTAATTTAATTTTTAAAATATTTTATAAAATTTGTATGATAATTTATTATATAGGATAATTGTTTGACTCATTGTAATGTGATTGTTAATTTATTTTTCAACATATAATGGTACTTGCATTTATTTGATGAAATAAAATGTAAAATACAAACCCAAAAATAAGATGTAAAAATTTAAAAATATGATTGACTATTTAATATTTTTTATTTTAAAAAAATATTAATATTGAATTATATTGTAGCGTAGTCTAAATTTATTTGTTTTATTAGTATGATATTTTAATTGTGAGCATGA
>JBBPBT010000685.1:6037025-6052292 GCA_037974875.1 Cicer bijugum
GGGAATATAGTAGATCTTGCAAAGAATACTAGGGTAACAATTAAGAGTTTGGATTTTATTGAAATAACTTGTATTAAAATTTTGTTAGGATATATTTATAAATATCCAAATTTAGATTCAATGTTTCAATTTTTATTTTTAAATAAATTTATTTTATCAACATCTCAACCATTATGTAATCATTAAATATCAACGTTTAATATAAAAATATTAAATATTAAGTGACTTAATATCATTTGACGTGTACTATATATATCATTTTATAAAGACAATTGTTTATAATGTTGTGATATAGATACATTAATTTTTATTAGTTTATTTTTGTTTATAAATAAAAATGAAGGGAGTATAAGTTTACTACTTTCATAAAAAAAAATGCAATTAATATTCTAATTTAATGCATAAAATCATTTATTTATATTTCCTTTTACTTTTTTTACGATCATTTTCTTTTCTTTATTTGTATTTTAATTCAATGGTAAAATCAACCACCTCAATTTTCTCAAAGACAGATAAATAAACAGTAGAAAAAGAAAGAAAAGGAGAAGTCATCATTGCATAGGAGACTTGTGTCGTCTTGGTGTGTAGAGATGATAATGTGCAGTGCAATGAGCAACAACAATGGGAAATAACAATTCACAGTTCTCATAATGACTTGAGTGCTATCTCTCGAATCTCAGAATTTTTCCAACCTTTGCCCTTTCTTGGTTCTTTCCTCTCCCAACAAAGTCTTGTTCTTTTTCTCTAATTTCTTTCTGTGGTTCGTTGCATTTGTTTTGGTGATGTGATGGGTAATCAAGAACAAAGAAGAGTTCATACTCAACAAGGTGATTTTTCTTTAAAAGGGTCATCGATTCTATATTCCTTTTTTCAGTTTTTTCTAAAAAGAATTTTCTGATGCTTTATTGATATTACTTACAGGACACGACGATCATGGTGTTCATATTGTATGTAACAAATGTGGATGGTCTTTCCCCAACCCACACCCTAGTGCCAAACTTAGACGTGCTCACAAGAAAATCTGTGGAACCATTGAAGGTTACAATAAACTGTTAGTTTCAGACGATGAACACCTCTTTGATGATCATCGTAAAACTCAAGGCAAGTTACCTACTTTTTAATATTGTATATTAAATATTCATTGATTCTACCATGTTTCACATTATTATTTTATTTTATTTTATTCTTCTTTTGCCATGTATTGGTTTAGTGTTGAGACATAGGTTTTCCATTCTGATAATGTTTTTGGGATTTGGTTGTGTTACTTGACTCAGTTTCAAACACCTTTGACATTACTGAAAATGAGAAACATTGTGGTAGAACTGAAGAAAGATTAATTAGATCAGGTGATGAGGTGTTTTTAGATGCAATTGCAAACTTCTCAGATGGTGCACTAAGTCCAGGAGTTAAAGAATCTTTGGACTCACCTATTGATGTGGAAATAGTCGATGTAAAGTATCCAGAATTTTCAAGGTGTTCCAGGGACAATGATTTTCAAGGTAAGTTGCAAATTAATTAAAACGACGCTATTGATTGGTGTTATGACGTTTTTTTTGCTTTGACACCGAATCACTGCTACTAGTATACTTAAGAACTTCATACATGATTGAAAATGTTCATTTTGAGAAACAGGTACACATGTCATATGTTAGGCGAATCCAAAATTATATTTTATCTTTTATAAATAGTTTTTTAATTCAACAGTATTTTATTTAATACATGTCTTTGAGTGTGTTTGTATTTTGTATCCGTTGCTGTCTGAAAATTGTGGTTTTTCTGGTTCTTTACGGTGTTCTGATAATACATGCAGGCTCAAGCGTAAGTAAGAATGCAGGGAATGTGAGAGATTTCAGTTTGACATCTGTGGCCAAGGAGATTAATTTGAAAGGAAAGGATGAGATTAAATCAGATAGTGACATGGTTGAGATTGTGGTCTCTGATAACACTCTAGATGGAACATGTGAGGGAGTGCCTAAATTTGCGGTTGGTATCATGGCTAACTCGGATTGCCTAGTTTCTGGTGGAACAATTAATAACAATGCTGAGTTTCTTTCTGTGACACCCCAAGATGACCCTTTTATTGAAGTAAATTCTACTGTTGCCCCAAAGGGTTCGACAAATGGAGTTCAGGTAGAGTCGGCAGATATGATTCAGTCTGCTACCTTTAGTGACGTCAAGATCATAGTTGAAAGTGATAAAAGATTGGTTGAAACTGTTGCCTCTATGCCTACTATGAAAACTGAGATGAATGGGAGAGATATGATTCATTTTTGTGAAGAACAGATATGGGATGACGACCATAAAAATTTCCCACTTATAAGTTTACCAGAAGGTAGTTCCATGGCTTCATCAAAAGAGAATCCCAGTGATGTATCCTTTGGTGGTTTAACGACTGAAACAACCAGTATAATCAGCTCACACAATATAAGTCATCATGAGAGAAACTTAAAGGAAGTAAACGATGTGGCTGTGAATGGCAAGTGTAGAGGAGCTAATGTTGAAAATGATATTGGAGTTAGCATAAAAACTAATCAACTCAGCAACCTGTATTTGGAAGGCAAACCATCAAGTTGTGTATATAACAGTGATGAGGTGGTCGAAATGGGTAAAAATGAAAAATGTGATATACCTAATCCTCGTTATATGAAACGGCACGCTGTAAAAGATAATTCACACCTATCAGTAGATGAAGAACTACCAGTGAAGACTACAAAAGTCCTTGGGAAGAATTATTCATCACTATCTTCTTTAAATACCGAGCCTTCTGTTCAATGTATCTCTGCCGTTGAAGATGCACACGATGTAGATCCGGACAGCAAAGTGTTTGGAAGTACTTCTGTTCCCGTACAAGATGAAAGTGGTAATAACAAGGGTACAATAGCTTCATCTACAATTTATACTTCAGTTAGCACTGGTGGCCGGTTTGACAGTTCAGAAGGAAACGGGGAAGCTGTTTCAGTTTCAGGTATAAACATTAAGTTTGTAGCAGAATGCAACCCAATGCTTCAGAAAATATAGAAAAGTCATCTAATATCTATTGTCTTGCTATATATGTATAAATCAATAAAACTAAAGTAACTTGAACCCATTTTTTTGAGGGAATATTTATATGATTAACTCCATTTATGTTGTATCAAACAGTTGTCTCCATGCAATCTATGTTGAACAAGCTGTTAATTGTGCAGGTTTACCATCAATTGATTTGCAGGCGTCAACAGAAGCAGCGAAGTTCAACTTGAAGGACCCGAAGGCTGAATTGGATAGACAACAATGTGAAAAACCAGATATGTTTGAACCGCCATCTTTCATGACATTGGTTGAACCTGGATTTGAAATCAAGAAGGCTGAATCAAATAGACAACAATGTGAAAAACCAGAAATGTCTGAACTGCCATCTTTCTTGACATTGGTTGAACCTGGATTTGAAGTCAAGAAAGCTGTTGCATTTGAAGTCGAGAAGAGACCAAACCAACACATTTCATCGCAGGCCGGTTGGTTTCCCATGATAACCAACATAACAAATGAGTCTCAAGGGAGAAAGAGGAATGAAGAAGAAATAGCTAAGATTACAACAAAATGGAGCCCTAGTAAGCAGCAAAAACCTCTAAGGGCTCTATTGGATGAAGCTGCCCTTTACAAGAAGCCAAAGTCTCCAACATTAGAAGCGAGTTCAGTACATCAGAAAAATAGTGAAGTACAAGAAGATAATGGTTCTGGATTGACAAGTGGTAATTCCATTTCAGGTCCAGCATTACCTGCCACACAGGCTGTGAAAGGAAAGGATGGAGAAGAATTGAACTCCCAAGCAAGATACCCTTCTACAAGCAACAACAGACAAAATAAGAAAGTCAAGGGTAGACCATACTGGAAACAATTTGTATGTTGCTCATCTGCAAATAAATACTCAGGGGCAAAGGTAGAAGATTGCTAGCTGTATGGTGATAACATCTCGTTGTCGCCCACACTGACTTTGGTTTTTGACTCGATGTTTACGCTATTATCTGTTTTTAGTTAGTTTGCCATAGATTTTAGGTATACATTTTGATCATCTAGATGTTTTATCTCTGTCTTTTGCTAATCCTAGTCTCCCAAGGTTCTGGTTGTATATGTTGAGAATCTTCAGTTATTATTTTAGTCAGGTGTTTGGTCCCTATCATAGCCTAGTCTTGGTTCTTAAAAACTCTGTCCAAATGGAACAAATCTATACACTCTGGCTTAAGTTATGCGAGGGAAAGTAGACTCCATTTTGTTGCATATCAAGGAAAAGTTATGTGGACGTATATACCATCTCTGGTCAGGTCTTATATATAAGGTTTTATATATAAGAGAAAGTTGAATCAATAAAAATTGATGTATTTAATTTAATTTTGAAACTAAATATATTAATTTTTGTTGATCCAATTTTTTTCGTATGTATAGAACTAGAGGTAGAATATCAATCAAAGACTACAATCATTGCCAACTTTATTTCAATTGTAACGCCGAATAATTGAACAAACTTTACAGAAAAGTTGAAAGTTTTCTCCTAAAAAATGTTTTGAAAATTTTCAAAATTATTAAAATATTCAAATATTTTTAAAATACATTTTCGAAAACTTCTATAATATCCTCTTTTATAATGACAAATCCAGAAACTTTACGTAACGAGGGGTAAGAAAATAATCTATATGTTATAAAAGAAAAATATCTATGACACTAAAATACCCTAAAATAGTCTATAATACATAGGAAGGTTTTTCCTTTTTTTTTTTTTAGGATACTACATATTTTGTATCATTGCAAGGGTTTAGTGTTAAATACTTGATACCAATTTATATATAATAAAAATTACTATCAATTAGAAGGATACGTTAGAGAAATTGCTACTATTCTCTCTTAACTTTTCCACATTTATTTTCTTAAAAAAATTATTTTATAGATTGGTAAGAACTATTATATTTAGAGGTAAAATAAAAGCTTATTAAACATTTGTATGTGATTTTTTTTCTCTGTGGAGACAAGAGTCCCCGTACCAATCAATATGCACAGATCCGCCCCATGGTTTCTAATGTTTACTTTATCAGTGGAAATGAGAACAACACCAGAAGTAAACAAACCATGAAATCATTTCAAATTTTATTTCTTACAATATAAATCCATTAAAATTCTATCTCCAAAATCTTGATTATATAACTAAGAATCATAAATTATTATACTTTAACACTGACTTTTATAATACATGAGACTTCTTTGTGTAAAAATAGTCTTTGAAAATCTCAATTCTATACACTCTTTCCGAAAATGTAAATTGACAATCAAGATTAAAAAGTATTTAGTTGTTACTTCAAAAACGGTCATTTTAAAAAAAAAATTATGTTAAAATATTTAGATATATAAATATCTAGATAAGTGCTATTTAAATCTTGAGACATTCTTTCATCTTAGTAAATTCAAAAGTACAACTCACCTAAACTTTTATTTATAAGAAAATGTAATGATTGATTGTCATTTCCAGTCTTTATACTTATACTTAACATTTCTTTGTGTCTACTGTCCTCAGTTTGACATAGAAAATCTTCTAACATGATACATCCAATCTTTCTGTGTGTGCGCGCTTGTATTATTTTCAAGTAAAAAAAGTCTCCTCATCTGATGCATCAAGGAAATTGAATTAACTCATACAAAGTGCGTAATCAATTTCATAAAAAAAAAGTGAATAATCTAAATTGCATATTACTCAGACTAAAATGACTGCAAGTATTTATACATCTACCTTTGAGTAGCAGAAACCATACATTTGCATGTTTTAATGAACACTCCCTCTTCATAGTCAGAAATTATTTTGTTAGTTTACTGTGATTCCCAGGCGTGCTCACCATTTCTATCAGTGGTCAGAAGTCGGATCCACTCATCCAATGGATTAGAGTTTCATCAACAGTAAAGTTATCTACAGCTATCATCATCTACAGTCAAGGTGCTAAAAAACAACTCTATTTCTTCCAAGAGCCTCTTACTGCCCGTTTGACATCCCCAGGAATCCATATCTACACATGTATCCGATGACATCAAGTCAAGGAGATACCGGCAAACATCTCCAAGATCATATGGTGTGGCGAGGACCTTCTTTATCGGTTCACTTGGGAGACCGTCTTGAGCATTGTTAGTGTACATATGTTTTCTGCATTCCTGTGAATATCATAAATGACAAATATGTAATCTATATTATTTAAATGTGTTTGCACAACTACATGTTTCCCATGTTTTTCTTTCACTAAATCACCAATTATCAGTATCAATAAACCTTATAGATTTGATACACGTGGAAGAAGTTTTCTTTGTACTTAACAAATATAAATAAAAAAGACGGAAGAAGCAAGTTACCTGCAGCATATGATTTATAGCTGCAATTTGCTCAGTACTTAAGAAGTCAGATTTCAGCAGTTGTCGAAACAAAACCAAAATTTCTGGGTTTAAATTAGTAGCAGCAAGGTTCTCCAGTATGCCAGATATGCATGAATTATTAAACACGGATCTCATCCACTGGGGGATTTTATGCAGTTTCAGCAACGCAATGGCTATAAGGACTGCAGGCGTTTGACTGTTCATGAATGATTGTGATGCTAAAGCAGGAGCTGCCAAAGATACCGTCATCTCCTCTATAATCAATCTAAACCAACTGCTCTTTCCCAATATTGCCGTTTCCTTTGCCAGATTTTCCCACTGCACAATAACTGACAGGCAGAACGCACAATTTGTAGCCACTCTCGGGTCATTATAAAATACAAGCCCTTCCAATATACTCCTTATGGACATCAAGTACGCAGCTGTACATTTCAACTCTTCATGTTTACTTTTTATTTGATCTGATATTCTGTTGAACAATTCTAACAGGCTATAAGAAGCAATAATCTTGACAACAGGAGAACCAAAATGCAGTAGTCTGCACAAGTCATGACAACGGATGCCTATGAAGGCTTGTGGTTCTGATGAATTCGTTGAAACAAGGAAGTTTTGCCAATCCACAAACCCTGGAAGGATAGCATGCAAGCTAGAACAGAGCATTTATCATTGACAACATTGATATAGTAAATCACAAGGGAAGTAATATAACACATTTATTGTAAACATGTTAAATAAAAACTCAAAATAGCACATTCTATTTATAATAATATAAAAAATGGAAGTGTGACTGTGTGAGTTGCAGCTATAACATCTCAATTCTCAACTACTCCTTTACTATTAGTGTAACTCTGTTTCCCACCTTAGTTGTCAATGCCTTAGTCTGTATATTTTTGTGGTTTACTTTGATTTTAGAGTGCCTACCATGATTATGGGTAAGAGTTATAAGTTCAACTCCATATACTCATTATAATTGATCATTATATGAATTGATGTCACTGCTAAAAGAAATCCTTAACAGTATTTGAATATTACAAAATGTAAGAGTAGTACTACGATGAATGACTTTCTAGAATGTCCCTGTGTTGCACCTCTCCCACCATTTTTGTCAAAAAAATTATTATGAAATATAAAATCCACCAACTTCTCTTCTTTATAAGGTGGTTCTAATTCATATTTATTCAGCAAATATAATACTAAGATTATTTGGTTAAGAACTAATTTCACATTACTCTGACAATGATTAGGGTAGTATAGGATCTCCAGCATGGAGCGATGCTCCTTTCCATGCCCATTTGTTGTCTTAGACACTAAATAATTATTATTAGAAAACATTATCTGTTCAATTATAAAGTATAAGTAAATAATTTTGAAAATAAATCATGTTATAATATTGATATATCATGTATTAAAAGAAGTGGGTGTTTAAGGTGTGTTTTTAAAATTGTTTTTCCATAATCCAAATTATTCATTAATGAAATAAGAAAAATGCGTTCTGAGTTACTCCACTGAAAGTACAGCCAATTTATTTTCGGAAACAATTTTATTGAGATAGATTATTTCTTTACTCTTTCTGTTATTTTGTTTTATCTGTTGAAGGTAACTACACACTCACACTTTCCCTTGTAATTGTAACTTTCAAGTCTGATTTTCAACTTGAGGTACATTCAAAGTTCATCTTTTGATAAATTTAAAGATTTTAAAATTTGTAACTTGGAATTATCAAAGTTTTTAATGAGGGTCTATTCTTATATATTTTCATCTTAAAATATTTCAGCCTTCTATTATGTTACCAATCTTTCAATATCTCTAACTATCAAAAAAAATTCTAAAATAAAGTTTAAGACATCTGCACAATTTGACGATCTATATCTAGTTAAAATAATTTTAACAATTTATTATATTTTTAAATCATTATTTTACTGTATGTAGTTTTTTTTTTATTAATTATTACAACCCTCAAGCAGAAAATGTCGCTGTGACAAATGACCTGCAAGAAGAGGATAAGTGCAGTTCTATTTTACTACTACTGATGCAAGCAGGCTTACCTTTTAACAGCGAAGTAATGAAGCAAAAGAATGAATATTAAAGTTTCTCCGGAGCTTGTTTCCTCGTCATGGTCAACCAAAGCAGGTCCTTTTGAAGAAGCTGCATCAACTATAGTATTAACAACAGAGATTATACAAGTATTAAAAAGAATGGGCTTTGATGTCTCTTCAAGTGCTTTATTGGTGGAAAGATGTAAAATCAAGGAAAGAATGCCAATCACGAAGAGACTTTCTTGACTTAAGATATCAGCCTTTTTTGGTGGAATAGAGTACTCCATCATCTGCAGAAGTGGTATTTCCTGTTAGAACTTACAAAAATCATCGACCAAATCACCAGGTTTTCTAGTAAGTTTAGGGATAGTTGCTAAGTTACGGATGTGGAATTATTGTAGCATCAGAGAACAATATTTGCATTCCACTCATCTCTAGCTATGTTTATAGTCTATTTCTATATGTTTCCTGTAGTTTAGATTTTGTCAATTTAGTTCCAATATTTTGAAATCATTCATGTAAAACATCCCCATCTGATTGTGATCTCTTATAAAGTCATACAGTTCACATATCCCATACATGATGAGCATTGCATTCCACACACCGTTATGTTTTGCCATATAGACCACGGCTTTTCCTTGCCTAAAATATGGATGCCCTATTCACACTATCCCATTCAGGATTTTAAATTTTAAAATTGGGAAAATGACATCCATATCAACAAAACTCGATAATGCCCTATTCAAAGAGAGATGGATGGATTACAGGCCACATTTAGTCTGATAAATACCCAAGAGAATTGGCACAAATAGAAAATCCAGGGACTAAGTCGAAAGTAAGAGTAAACTGGAAGGACCAAAAGTATCTGTACTCTAGCCAAATAAAAGATATAGAGGCCAGTAGGCCACTCTAAGAGGAAAATGAGGCCCGCAAATAGAAGTATTTAACCATGGTAGTGATTAAATTTGTATAATCTTAACAACTTTTTAATGTAAATTAACATTTTAGTTTTTCAAAATGGGATGCAATGTGCATAATTGAAGTTCAGGTACGCACCTTCATGGTTACTGCCACCCAACTCTGATCAGTTGATAGTATTTTAGGATGAACTGAACTCAAAGTATTAAAAACTAAAATCAAGATGGACATGAAAGTTGTTGTCGAGAAGCACCAAGTCCTGATCGTTGACCCTATTCCATGCAAAGACAGTTGGTCGGAAGCAGCTGGACATATATGAATCATAGTTGCCATTAGATTCAGAACAGAAATCATGTCATGTTCCTGGCCATCTTCCTCAGCAAGCTGTGCCAATAAGCATACGAAAAGTCTAGCTCCATAATTATCTTCATTGGATACCAACTCTGCAAGTGTATGTACATTTACAGTTTGGTTGCTGTTTCCAATAATCATGTCATCCCCTTGTAAATTATAGTTTCTACAGAATTTCAAAATTTGATCACACAGTGATTTGATTATATTCTCTTGTTGAAACAACCACTTCAATGATACTGTGTGAATTCTTGCAGAAAGTAAATCCCATTCACCATTGTTTATGAGCTGGAATATAATCTCCTCAGCTTCTCGACTATGTTGAATTTGGTAGCTCATATTGCCAAGACCCCTCAAAAAACTGTACAGATTCACCAGTCGAGTCACTGTCAAATTATCAGTTGTCCAAATATGAAAATCACTGCTGTTAAGAAGAATATACTGTTCAAGAGAAGCTAGAACCAACTTATCATCTGCAAGTCTGGCAATGAAAATCAGACAACTGTTAGTCAGATTTTGTTAATGAGGGCAATATGAGTCAAATAGATTTGGTACTTCACTACCTTTCTTCATATAGTGAACTTGTGTACATAATTAGCAAGGCAGCGGATTGACAAGAAGAAAAATCTAAACTGTTAGTACTCCTTTGCCCCAGCAGAAAGAGTAAATCAACAGGGTCAGAAGGCAGGTGCAAAGCAGCATCTCTAATAGGCTGTCCAGTATCGTTTCCCAATAGAGAATCCATGACTGAACTGAGTAGCAAATAAATTCTATGTTTCATCCTATCTCCTGCAAATAGTCCCAGACATCCATATGAAAAACTGAACCAGCAGAATGACATCAAGGTCTCTGCAAATTCCTTATAATTAATACTACAGTGCAGAAGCAGTATCGAATGAAAAATTTCCAGCAAGCCCAGGATAATTTCTTCTTCCATTTCATTGATGCCTGTTGCAAGCCAAGGCAGTAAATGTGTTCTGCATATATCTAGAATGCCGCTTCTAAGTTCTAGTTTGCTAGTGTGAGTGGAATTCCCATCATGACTGTAGGCATATGCCTCTTTAAGTAGGTACAAGCATTGTAAAATTTTGTTGTCATTCCTTTCAGAGACATAGAGACAGGCTGAAATGGCATGTTTGACTGCTTCCTCAATTGATTTTGACAGATCTAAAGTTCCATTACAGGATGGAGATCTCATAAGAGTCACAAATACTGAGCAAGCCATTATAAACGTCTCAGGAATCATACCTATCTCCCCATCAGAATATTTTCTAAGCATTCTTATCAATACAAGGACAAGTTCCTCCAGATGAGAAGTTGATACAGCTCCAGGGCACTCAGAAATACAATCATAAATAAGCTTCAGCGTCTCATATTGAACTGGATGAAAAGGAACTTCAGTCACGTAACGCAGAACTGGAACCAGAGTTGAAAACCCAACAACGAGCCTTGGTTTAAAGGCTTCCTCTGAATTCGATAAAAGATCTAGTACCTGAAGGCACATCTTGACTGTCGGATCCTTATTCTCTGTTCATTAACAAAATAATTAGGAGTCACCTAGTTAGAAGAGTAAGGTCAAAATTAAGTTATGCATTCACAGAATTTTAATGAGAACAGATAAGCCAAGCTAAATCAGAGTTCTGTAAACTTTATTCAGATAATGTGGCTACAAAGTACACAGTTTTCCGATAGCAATATCTCTTTTGTCAAGGAAAAGAACGCATGTGTTTAGCAATTTCTGCTTGAAGTTCTCACCTGATAATCTTAATATTTCAAATAAATAATCTGCAATATTTTCTTCCACCAAGACTTGAATTTGATAGCCAGAAGTCCCAACTGAAGACAGATAATGAAAAAGAAAATCTAGAGTGCCGTTTTGGACTTTACTGTCTGATGAAAGTAATGGGCCTTTGATTGCTTCAGCAAACAGATTAACCAGGGATGCTCCCTTGGCTCCATCTTCAGTTTCTTTAGAATTAACTTCGCCAGATAAAGACATGTTACCAATATCATATGCACATTCTTCCCCGAGCAACTGTCTTCGAGCCAGCATAGTCAAAAGTGCTGATGAGCAATATTAGGACTGTTAGTCATAATAACACAAGAATGGAAATTGTATTACAAACTATCTTATCTTCCTACAATTATGTAAAATGTGGCTACACTGACTTTTAACTTGCCTTGGAATTATTAATGTTGAGTATTTGTGCCTTAAGTGAACAACTTTACTGCTTAGCTATGTATACTTTTTGTGGGATACTACCAGGAAATCGACCTTTCTGCTGACATTTATGATATAAATTGGCCATAAAAAGTGATGCATGACATCTCACATGGGCCTCTTAATATTAATATCATCTTTGTTTGTAACTAGAATAGGCATGACAAAAGCGAAAAACAAAGTGACACCCAAAAAAAGAAATTTCAAGCATTCTTTTCAATGAACCAAAATACTGAAATTAAAAATCGATAGCTAACCGATACAATTCAAGCGAACATCATCATTTTGAGTCTTCAAGAGAACATCTCCCAACAGGTACAAAAGCTTTGGACAAAAGGGAATCAACATATCACTTCCATCACCCTCTTCCGATGTACTCTGGAGAACAGATAGTTTGTAAAGCACAAAAAGGACTTCTCCACGAATCTCCTCACTGCACCGGGAAGTAAAAGACTCAGAAAGTGAAAAACAAATCTAAAAAGTGAAAAAACACATCACAACATTCAATGCATTCTTTAACCTTGGCAATTGAAGACCTGTAACAAGAACAGAAATGAGGCTACATATGTCTTTGATGTGTACATGGAGATCATCCTCCTTCTCAAAATTCAGAAGAACCCCTAGGCAGTGAAGCTTTACATACAAACAGAAGCATCAGAATAACAGAAAAAGTTCATAAAACTTTTCGTTCACTTTATACTCTATAGTAACATTTTATTTTCCGGTACATCGACTCTGTACAAAGCTTAATGAATAAAGGCTAATCAATGCGTGCACATAATATATCCTCAAATGATTTGAACTAATATTGACTAATTTTAAGTCATTCATGATGTTGTTTATCCAATTTGAGAACTATAGGTTCAGTGCATCAAAGTTTTGTATGGATAAACAACTTAATTAAGCTTTTCATATAAGTGTTAATGTATAGGTTATTTTTATAACAAGATTAAATAAAATCAAATTGTTTTCATAAGCTATGGGGGAGAGATTATGAGATAAGCTGAAAATAACATATGAATGTGTTATAAGTTGTTTTCATTAGCTCTCACAAACATTCTCACAGTCCACGGATACTTATGCTAGTAGGTAAGTTCAGATAAGTCAATTCAATTATTCTCCAACTAGATTTAGCAATGCCTACCAACTTAGGAGTTGAGATCCGAAAGTGAAAATGAAATTACCGTATGCAACTGACGGGGACTCCAACCTAAAGCACCAGAAGAAATACGATCTAAAACCCTAGCGACGAATTCACGGCAAACAGAAGGATCAGATGAAGCACAAAGGTTAAGGATGAGATGAATGAGTTGTTCGGCGATAGGTTCATCGTCGAAAGCGGAAAGAGCGGCGACGAGAGGAGAAACGAGGAAGTGAGGATGAAAAGTGATGATGGAATGAAGGAAATTAGGTATGGAGAGTGAACGAGAGAGTTGAGAGAGAGCGTAGGAGACATGGATAGTTGGAGAGAGAGGGTTGGAGATGAGATTGGAGAAACACACGAGACAGATAGTGCCGCCTTGGTGTGTTTGTAGATTCAGAGAAGAACGGTGGCCTTGAGAGCAACACCACCGTGAATCACCGTCGTCTTCGAAATCTATGTTCTGTGAATCGTTACTCGTGTACATTCTCTTTCTCTTATTTCAAAACTCACCGCAATGAAGAATGGCGCCAAACTGAGAAGTAGTTAGTCTTACGCTCATTCTGTTGAGGTGTTGTTACTCACACCTTGCTTTTGGATAGTCACACCCCACTTTTGTTTTTGTTCATTTAATTCTCTAACAATCAAATTCTCACTTTTGTTACTCTTACCTTTATATTTATGTAAAATTAGATTTTATATGTAATAAATCTAAATTCACTTCACACATAAAATTAAATAATATATACATAAAATTAAAATTTAATAAATTCAATTCACGTTATATATAAATTTAATTTACGTAAAATTAAATTCACTTAATACATTTGAATTAAGTTCACGTAATCTTGAAATGTAGTAAAAAAATTAATGTAGTTAATCAAAGTATTAAATTATTTGTAAAAAAAAATATGAAATCGGACTGCATTTTATCTCATATGTAACCTAATTTCATATTGTTTATGGACAGGTTATGGGTGGTGTTTTCTTCGACAGTAAATGGCTTAAAGGTTTTATGCACTCTATTAGTGATTGTGATACTTTTCAAGCATAAATATAGAATTTGTACTTAGGTTTAGAGCTAGCCTATCACGACAAAATTTCACATCTATTCTTTAAAAGTGGTTTTAATTTGCTTATAACATTAACGTTGGTTACAAACAATTGCAATATTATTGGGGCAACTTTTTTTAGTCAGCATGTTTAAAATCTCTTGAATTGTAGTTTGCATATTCGGATTCACTTTACTTGATGTAAAAGCAACAAAAAATACTAATTGACTTGTTAATATCAACCTTTACATTCTAAATTTTTTTATTGTTATAGAGATCTCTCTTACTAAGTTTAATATATAGTTGTTGTTGTTTTTATTTTATTGATATTTCTGTTTAAGAATGTTTGTTTAACTATTTAGTTTTTTTTTCTTTGGGCTCTCTTTCCTCTTTTGTATGAAAAAAATTGCATTTTATCTATTTGAAAATTCAAAAATAAAATTAAATAATTAAAAAAAATATGTTTTATAAATAAATAAAAACTGGAGTTTGTAGAAAAAATAATTGTTTAGATGAAGAGAGTTGATTTATATAAAATTAAGAATTAATACAAAAACAATTTGAGGTAAGAAAACTTTACTTTATTTATTGTTTTTTTAATATTGAGGAAAGGAAATTTTTTGTCACTAACAATTATTTTACTACTTTCTACAAATATTTTAAAAATAAAACAATTTTCTATGTCTATAAATGAGATGGTAAAATTACTTAAAAAAACTCATGCACAACTATCAAATTCGGAGTTCAAATTTGATACTTAATTGATTTATCAATTTTCTGACTAATGAATTAAATGTTGCAGATAATAATATCTTATCTTAAACAGTTTAGCTTCGGTAAAATAACAGTTTGGCCGCCATTTGGGTTTTGTTGGACCTTGACATTTTTTCATTTTAATCATGAATAAAGACACATTTTAGTTTCATAAAAAAAGTATATAATCCAATTTAATCATTAAGAAAAGTAAATATAACATTTAATTATGGAGAAAATTAAATCGAAAAATCTTAATCCCTACCTTTTTTATTCTTTATTTAGTTGATGGAAGAATGAAAAAACAAAAAAGCAAAAAAAATTAAAAAGAAAAAAAAGAATAGAAAATAAGTTTCTTATCTAATAATTTGATATAAGAGAAAAAAATGTGAATTTATAAAATTCCATAAAAAA
>JBBPBT010000685.1:6070755-6080953 GCA_037974875.1 Cicer bijugum
AAACTAAACTGATTTTAATTGCGTGTGTAGATATATAAAAGACGTCAATTATAGTTATATTATTATTATTATTATATGCATATGTAAGAAGAGAAGAAAAAAGGAAATAAAAAATAAAGTCGCAATTGGTGTAATTAATAATTTGTTTAAAATATTACGAAAGTTTACAAAATTTTATACAATTATATATAAAATAATCAGTTATTTAAGATATAATAGGTACATTGTGCCAATTAAATGTAGTAGGGTTTATAATGTTCACTTCTTATTTTTAAAATATCTGATATTCATTCATACATGATTTTTTTATATCTTTTTAACATATCTGATATTCATTATCACATACAGGATTTTTTATCTTATTTATTACATAAATAACAACGAATAAATAACGAATGAGACAAATTGCATTACGGTATATATAAAATTAAAGTAGTTATAAAATAACAATCTTTAACATGTATATCACAAGAAAAATGAATTGAAATTAGAGAATTCTAACATGCACTCTATATTTAAATATGACACCTACTCAATTAATGTATCTTTTTAATTAACTTTTAAGTTTGTTTTACCATTTATATTTTTACCTCCTCTATCAAAATTTTAAAAAATTCATCATAATTTTCGATTATTTTTAAAATTTTTAAATAAAAATAGTAAGTGCAATCGAACTTTTAATACCTTCACAATAAATTTTTTCATACCTTCACAATAAAACTTTTCAAATTTTTGAAATGTAATTCTTATTTCAAAAATTTGAAACTTAAAAAAATATTTGAAACTTTGAGAAGTTTTAAATTTTCAAAATAAGAATTATATTTCGAAAATTTAGAAAGTTTTCAAATAAGGATTACATTTCGAAATTTTGAAAAGTTGCATCTTGAGAAAATACAAAGTATTTTGAAAAATTGTTGTTATCTACAACAGATTTCATATTTATCCACGGCTTGCCCATAGGTAACCTAAAATTATGCACATATTACCCACAAACACAAGTTTTTAGCTAAATCGCTTGTAGGAAAATATTTAGCGACGAAAAAGCAATGGGATACACTTACTTAAGGATTGTTCGTGGATATAATGACTCACAAAAACTCTGTGGGTAAACTTACTCATAGATGTTATGTGGATAAAGTCGTAGATATTTATCGACGGAAAAATCGCAAGTGACATTATTCACGGACCATTCGTGACAAATTATACTGTTTTATATTTGATATTTATAATTTTATCTATGACATATCTGTGGGTAATTAAAAAATAATTTTAAATATATTTTTATTTTTTAACAGTTTGATGTACTTTTTTAATATATGTTTAAAATAAATTATAAGCATATCAAAACATCATTGTCAAAACAAAGTGAGATTTTATATAAATGGTGTTTTCAAAATACACATCATGACTGTCACAAGTTTTAAAATAAGGACAACTTACACTACCATAATTCTCAAAATAAGCACATTGTCACTATCATAATTTTCAAAATGCACATAACAGCATTATCGTAAGAATATATATAGATAATGCCTACATGTCTAAGCAAAATATGTAGTCATAACTATTATACAAAACTGACATTGAAATCAGTACTACTCATCGTCGTCATCATCGTTAGATTCATCCTCGTCATAATCTAGATGACGACGACGCGATAACTCAGCCTGTATGGAAGCAACATTTTTTGCCAATGTTACTAGTTGTATCTGGAGCTCTGTAGTGTGATATTTGTCCTCTTGTTGACGTTGTTCTGCTTTCCTTAGCTCATCTCGCGCCTCTCGGGCCTCGTGTTCTGCCACTTTTGTTCGCTCCTCAAATGTTGTTATCTATGCAACTATCTCGTTAGAGTGCTGAGACAAGACATTGGCGCAACCTTTAGATGGACGAAAATCTAGGACTAGACTTGCGACACCTGGTGTATAAAGCGAGGATCTATCTCCAGCACCATAGATCCTCCCTTTATTCTTCCCCCAACAGATTGGACCCACATGTCTAAACGAGCTTCCGTATTAACCACTTGGCTACAACTACTAGATGTTTCCCCATTTTTGAAAACTTGTTGCAACATACCTTGAAATGTTTCCTACTCAAATAGAAAATAATTTAACATAATCAAATTACTTTTACAAGAAATACAAATGAAATAATGAATGATTTAATATTTCTTACAAATATTTTTTTTTGCTCTTTCATCAACCCAAGAGTTGTCCTTCTTCTTAGTGTGAGTTTTTAAAAAGACCTCATCCAATATGGGGTCTCTACCTAACTCTTTAGCCTTACAAAAAATAAAAAACAACAAAATCGTGAATAAAATGAGAGGCACATTTCAGTAGCAAAGGAAAACAATAAAGTACTTCAACAAAATAGTTTTATGCATTTTAAAACAGCAACACAACAAAACAATAAAAATAGCAAATAGTAGGCATGTCCTTGATATTGAAAGTGTACCATCCAAATGGTATGTTCAACAATGGATATAGATCCACCAGTACGGACAACTCCTCCTTTAGAAAAAGAGTGAATTTTTTTAGCTCGATTTGATATCTCCTTAAACGACGAATCCATCAATATCTTCTCAAGATCATTCCAAACAGTTTCTCTCATCCAAGTTGGACACTTACGCTTCTTTCTTGCTTGCATCAACATATCAAAAAAGATACATTGATCCTTTTGTGCAATTATGAAGGGATCATAGAGATCATATTTTTGATTCATCTTGATATCTATAATATCATATTGTGGATGACCTTTGGTTCCTCTGTTCCGTCTAGGATCAAACCATTGGCAATAAAACAAGGCTACATTGTGAGGCAATTTGTAATACTCCAACTTGAAGATATGTTGGATGACACCATATAAATCATTTTCCCCTCCTCTAGTAACCTCTTTCATATAAACTCCCCTATTTATGGTTTTCTTACCCTGAGACCAAGATTTTGTATGAAATTTGTACCCATTAATGTAATACTTGTGCCAAGTTTTGACCATTGAGTTAGGACCCCAAGCTAATGATAGCAAGTTTGGGTCAGTCACACCATTTTCCTTGTCACTAGCTTATACAAACATGATATTCACAATAGTTATGTGAGAAATTCTAATTTATTTGCAACAAACTTCAATAAAGCACTTACATATGCACGAAACCATTCTAGGAATTCACCATGTATACGAGTTTGAGATATAAGATCTTTTTTAATAATGGATTTAGAGTGCAAAAATGCGTTGCCAATAATGAGAGAATTGTTATTACATGTATTTGATAATTATGTGGGGTGTGTGCTTACTCATGATGAGGATGTGTACATGAGTAGTCATTCTTTTAGCATCACTTAACCAATGTGTTTGGACCTTCCCACTATGATGTCCTAATTGATTGATAATTGACAATGTTGTTGTGACAACATCATTTAATTTTGCACCTTCATTACATTGGCTTCTATTAAACAAAGAGATTATTTTGAAATAGTGGGAACAAAAATATGTTGTCTCTCGATGTAAGTATGACATACATATTGAGCCTTCAACTCTAGCTTTGTTTTTCACTGTGCACTTAAAATCACCCATCATTCTGGAAAAGTGAAAGCAATAACTTAATAAATGTGGAAATATCTAGGAAAAAAATGAAATCCTTAATGATGAATATAAATTACCTTTCACATCGATACATCCATCGATATTAAACTGGACCACCAAGTTTTGCCACATACTAGAGGTGAATTGGAAGATGCTCTATTGAATCAAAGAATCATGGTGGAAAGATACTTTAAAGTTTGCATATGATGAATGAAATATTTTCACCCAATTTGACCAATTCATCATGTCTTAAGATATTGTTGCACAAGCCCTTAAAGAATTGACTTAATTCTGTTAATGGTTTCCACACATGGTCAGACAATGAACTAAATGCAAATGGAAGCAAACACTCCATAAATACATGACAATCATGGCTTTTCATCCCATTCATTTGTCGTCTATTAACATTTGCACATCTTGCCAAGTTAGAAGCATACTCATCTGACATTTTAAGCTCATTTATCCATTTACAAAATTTCTTTGTTTCACTAGACGTAAGACAACAATTTGCCTTAGATTTTGTCATTTTTCCATTGTTATGTGGAACCAACTCCAAGTCGCTACGTTGACAAATGATGGTCAAGTTCATTCGTGCTTTTTCATTGTCCTTAATTTTGTGCTTAACATTCATGACAATGTTAAACACATCATCAAAGAAGTTTTTTCTATGTGCATGACATCTAAATTATGCCTTAATAAATTATCTTTCCAGTATGGAAGATCCCAAAATATGTTTCATTTAGTCCAATTATGGCTAACTCCATATCCAAACAATTTAGTATGTGCATTATCTATTACTCATAGAATATTGTGAACCAAACCCCAAACTTCTTCATCGGTCAATATTGGAGGAGGTTCATCCTTCACAACCCTATTTTTAGTGAAACATTTTTTACTTCTTCTAAATGCATGATTATGAGGTAAGAAACGACAATGACAATCAAACCATAAATTTTTGTCACTGTATTTTAAAGTAAAAGCCTTATTTCCATCCATACACACTGGACATGCCAACTTACCTTGGATACTCCATGTAGATAACATGCCATAAGCAGGAAAATCGTTAATTGTCGATATTAAGGTTGCCCTTACTACAAAGATTTGTTTCATGGAAATATCATAAGTCAAAGCCCCTTCACTCCATAATTGTTGAAGCTCATCTATTAACGGCTGTAAATACACATCAATGTTTGCTTTTGGGGTAGATGGTCCAAGTAAGACAAGTAAAAAACATGAATGGTTTAGTCATGAACATTTCGGGTGGGAGATTATACGGGGTCACAACGACATGCCAATAAGAATATAGGGATGAAGATGACTGAATGTATAGCGTGAAGTCATGAGAACATAAACCAAGCCTTACATTTCTTGGTTCATTTGCGAAGTTTGGATACCTTGCATCAAAATGGTTCCAAGCTTCTCCATCAGACGAATGACGTAAAATGCCTGAACTCGATCTATTATATTGATGCCATCTCATTTGGGTTTGTTTACAGCAGTTAACAAATCATAAAATTCTTGAGCATCTCATTTGGGGGATCTTCATCAATCTCTTCCTCGTTGCCCTCATCACCCATATTTTGGAAGTCATAAGTTGGACCAAATGCATCATCGACCATATATTGCATTAACGCAAATGGATCATCGTTATCAATATATCCATTACTACTTGGAACATTTTATGGGTCAATGTGTGAGCTTTTTCACCATGCTCAGTCCAATACCAATAATTTGGCTGGAACTCAAACCTATACAAGTGAATTTTGACTTCACTTGCAAATAATATACCACGACACATACAATTGTGACAAAGACATCTAATGCCACCATCTTTTACAAATTGATTTCAACTTATTGTCTTCGTTATAAATTCTTCAACACCTTTTGCGAAGATTGGTTTCAATCCCCCTCGTTGAACATAAAGTCTATCATATACCCAACTACGACCTGGGTGGTAGCCATCCATACTTTGAAGGACAAACAAAGAATTAAGGGGCGATGGAACTGTTAACATAATGTAATTTTATATATCAAATAGGATATATATACAAACCTCAAACAAGTTATTACTCAAAGTTCAAATTGCAAATAATGTTCTCCAAACAAAAACTAATTGTCAAAATCAATTTGATACAAACCAGTATTTCCAGAGAATAATTAATCAAAGATAAGCACTGATATATGAAATAAAAGTTGATTATTAATTAAGCAATAGAAGACAAAGAAAATAGATGTTCCTACTATCCAGATAGCATTGCTCATATAGAAGACATTGCCCTCTACCCATAACTAACAAGTATTTATTTTCCAAAATATATCCAAGAGTCACAACTTCCTCCTATTTGATAACTTCCCACAATCAGTAACAGAATAAAGGAATTTTCACCAAATGAAGGGTGTTGACTTGCGAAGAATATTACCATTAAGTAAATATGTTGCTTGAAACTACATTACAAACAAAGAAGTAGACAACATCAAATAAACCAAATATCATAAAGGCATACCTGTTGGAGATCTTGGTCAGAGGCACTATGGTTAACAAATGTTTGAATTGCCACAGGTCTTGAAGAGCACATAAGGCGTCTAATCTAGTAAAGGCAGCAAGAACAATGACTTGTAAGAAAGAAAGTGAATGATTTTAATGACAAATTAAATCAAGAACCAAACAACCAGGAACATGAACAATTTGTATAACATTCACTACAACCCTATCAACTACAACATTATGTAAGAAAAACAAAGAATCATATATAGAGAATATGAATAATTTCGGATTTGAAGGAAAATGGTTAGGGTGTTAAATAAAAATGGGGGTATTTTTAGATAATAGTAAAGAAAGTCTAAGCGCATATGGCACGAAAAGGAAATACGATTTCAATAAGACTCGATTTGAATTGTAGTTTAGATTCAAGTTGGTTCGGTGAGGGCGATCGCGAAAGCCACTAAATGGGTCAGTATTTTCCTTCAGTGAGAGTGACTGCGAAAGTCACTGAACGGGACAGACATGACTTCTTCTAACGCTAGAAGACCACTGGAAGAGACCCGAGACCGGATGAAATTTGAGCACGATAATAAAGGAAGATAACTTACCCTTGAGAGAGAGAAATCGATAAGGCGGCATCCAGAGCAGTCTGAGTCGATGGAGCGAGTTGCAATCTAGAGGAGGTTGAAAGAAGAAGAAGGGTTTAGGGTTGTCTAGGTTGCAATTTGAATGAACGAGTTCTTTTGGTTTTGAGAAGGAAGAGATTTTGGGTTTTCACATAAACCATTTTTAAAAAAACTCAACACAAAAACATTTCTTTTTTAAAAAAAAAAATTATCTACGAAGAAAAAGAAATTACCTACGAAGAAGTTATAGTAAAAATAACACGAATAAATTTCGCAAAATTTAAGTGGGAGCCGCATCTTTTTTTCTTTACCCACGAATATTTTTTTTTATTTTACCTACGGAATAATTGTCGAAATTAATTGAAAAAAATATTTTTTAAAAAATACGCATGGTTTTTTCGTAAATAACAACTAATTTACTCATAGACTAACATCCGTAGGTAATTTTCCGTAAATATACAAATGTTTTCTTGTAGTGGTAAAGATTTCAGTATTTGTAAGGTTCCTAATATTAATGGTGATAAGTCATGTTAAAACTTTAGGATATACATCATTTCAGCTTGGGATATTTTGAAGGATAATTTGGGTTGAAGACTTAATAATGAATTTTCATACCAACTTCAGGATTGATCAATAGGTGTCTTATCTTGGGAGTTAAGTTAATCTAGCGTCTATAGAGGTTCCAACGAACAAGTTGTGCCAACATGTTAGAAGTTTATGTGTAGGGTGATATTGAGTGGGATTTTGATAGTATCTCTGGTGATATTTCTCCATTTGTCATCAACCATATTAAGATTTTGTCTGTCTCGAGTGATATAAATATACCCAACTCTTTAATTTGGTGGTGATTAGTTGGATGAAGCTTTTTCATTTTGTTCTTCCTATCCTAATATGAGAGAAGTGGATAAGACGTCGACAAATGAACTTTGTCAATTAATATGGTGTTGACTAGCTCCATAAAGACGTATGTGTGTTGTAGAAGAGTTATTGTAATTGTCTCCTCAAAATAATCACGTTCGTCAATGTATGACTTAGGTAAGTGTGTGCCTCATTTGTGTTTCTACTAATTAATCATTATCTCATGTATTCGGGGATTGCTTGGGGAATACACAATAATGTTTATGGATGGTTAGGAATAAAATGATATTCAACAACAATACTAGTGTGATGGTCGAGACATTGATATCAAATATCAATTACTAAGAAACAATCACTATTCATTTTGTGGCTTTGAAGAAATGTCTTTCTACTGAGTTTTTTGGGTAATGTTGGGAATAAACCCTCATCTGTTGATTGTCTCATGATATAGATCGTTTAAAGTTCACTTAAATGGAGTCGTGGCCAATTAGGAATTACATGGCTGCTTGTGGAGGTGTGGTTGGTGATCACATTGGAAATTTCATCTCCTCTATGCAATATGTCTTGGTATGTGCTTCATTACTATGGCTAAGTTGTGGGTCTTCCGTAAGTGGTTGAAGTTGGCATTTGAAATGAGTTTCAAAGTTATTGATATTAAGTTTGATTCAAAGGTTACAATGAACTTGATTCTTAAATTGTGTAACGTTAGAGACTCTATTGGTAATTAGTTTGATAGATTCTTGGACTTTTGAATCAATCGAATTCTTACTCCTTCTCTCGTATTTATTTCGAAGCTAAACTAGGTTGCTGATACTTTTGTCAAGTGTGGTATTGTTATTGTCAATCCTTATATTTTTTTTTTCTAATGTAATTAATGTTTTTGTCCTTCTTATTATGTTGGTTTATAGCTAGGAGTAATGTCTCGTTTCTTATAAGTTTATGTAGTCTATTTGTCAGTTGGGCGTATTTTTATAAAAAAAGAAGTCACATAAATATTTTATTTGTTTTATCATTGAAATTGTATTCCAATTTTACATTAGACAAATTGTACACTTTTTAAAATAATGCAAAATAAGCTCGTAGTTTAGAAAATGATGAGAAAATTAAATTGCAAAAAGACTAAAAGTATAATTAAGATTTTTTAGTACGTTAAAATCTATTGACTTGGAGAATAACTTTAATTTGAAGTATTCAGTTTAATAATTAAATTATACCAATTTAATCGTTCAATATATATATTTCATATTATCTTCATGATCGCATACATACGAAAAAATAATATCTGCATATTTTATACGATTTATATCATATGTTGAATTACACTTATCTTTCCCCCTCCGTTGAAAATTTAGACGGAAATAAAATTTGTAGTATTTGATGCTAGCTGTAGTGTACTATTAGCTAGTTGCAGCTAGCGTTTATACATGCCCTCATGCATATACTCCAAACGTGGCAATATATGAAGCTTTTGAATGCCACTCGTCAGTCTCCGACAAAATTACCAAATTAACGATCTGTTATCACCAAGCACCATAACCCGAGGTGATAACTCAATTATTCCAAAGAAAGACTCCAAAAAATACCCATACCCATATCTCCGTATACCCACACCATATACTCATCAAATACGCGGCAATCCGCTCTTTCCTTTATTTTATTTGTGCACTATATATATCCATCATCATCATCATGTTATTTTAAACAAACATTCAGCAACTATAGCTAGTATTCGTTTTTATGATGGCAGTTACTTTCACAATTGTTGTAACCACCTTGCTCTGCTTCCTCTCAACGGCGTCGTGCGGACGCGTTATAGTTGGGGCCAAAACTGAGATTTCTGATGCAAGGACAAACAGGGAGGTACAGGAGCTTGGGAAGTTCGCGGTGGAGGAGTATAATTACAACCAAGGTTTAAACAACGGCGGCGGAGAGGCGTTGAAGTTCGTTGAGGTTGTGGAGGCGCAGCAGCAAGTGGTGTCGGGGATGAAATACTATCTCAATATCTCAGCAACTGATCGGAATGGGATTCATAGAATGTTCAACTCTGTTGTGGTGGTCAAGCCGTGGCTTCAGTACAAGAAGCTTCTCCATTTTGAGCCTCTATCCTCCAACCACCAACTGCAACATACTAGTGCTATGTAAAAAAGAAATGTACGGCTGAGATTCAAATATATATATTTGGAGCTAAATAATGTATGCGGCTAATAAGCACTATATAGACTCACACAATACCTATAGAGATAAATAACTACAGAGACTGATATGATCGATGTAATGTGTTGGTGGTGTGAAGGAAAAATGATAAATTGAAAAACTGAAGGGTTGAATGAATATAAATGATTAAAGGTGGATGAATATTGTCTGTTTGTTCAAACTTCAATAAAAATAAAAATTATTTTTAGTTCAAAAATTTCAGGAATTAAATTTGTAGAAATTTGTTTAAAAATATTTTTTTTTGTTTTTTTGTTTTTTTATTATTATAAAAATATTTTTTTGAATGATTTTTAACCATATATAATTTTATAAACATAATTTTTTAAATTATAAAATTATTATAAAAAATATAAGTTTTTTAGTTAATATTTCTTAAATATATTTTTAAATTGGTTAATGTACGTTAATTATTCATTAAAATGTAATAAATAAACATATAAAA
>JBBPBT010000685.1:6083124-6124918 GCA_037974875.1 Cicer bijugum
GTTGATTTGTTTTATTTATTATTATTAATTATTATTATTATTATTATTATTATTATTATTATTATTATTATTATTATTATTATTATTATTATTATTATTACTTTGAAACAGAGTGTTTAGGGTATCCTAACATTTTCCTCTATTATTATTATTATTATTATTATTATTATTATTATTATTATTAAAGAGACTAACTTTGAAAGTCATTCAAATTAAATGTGAAGAAGTTTAAATCCATATTTCATCATATTGTATGTAAATTTTTTACACTTTGAATTGTACGAGACAAAACAATCTAAAGAATTTAGAAAGTCTGTTACTTGATTGACAAGTCTCTTACTATGAAATATGTTTTGATATTACTCAAATATTTTAATTTGTAGGCCAAGATTATATACTATAAATGTTTGTATCAACAAATACATCATCGCATTAGACATATAATGAGAATATCATTATCATCGAGCAAAAATTGAAGACACCCTCAATGTCTATATATAGAGTTGTGTTTTATGCATTTTAATAAATTAAAATTAATTGATTCACTTTCAACACAGTAAAACATACAATTAAAAATATTTTTTTCAATATATATGACCAAACAATTCTTCAACAGATTATCTCTCACACTTTATATTATTTATTTTTTAAAAATGATTTAGTTATTTATAGTGGAGGCAATAAATAATTTTATAATGGTGAAGATAAAATTATACAAACAAAAGTAAGAAACTTAAAAAAAATAAAATAAAAAAATTTAGTGGAGGCATTATCACAACCTAAATTTCTCAGCCTTTGACTGTATGCTTCGGATGATTAGAATCTTGATAGTTAGGTTATTAAGTTGGGTAAAAAAAAAGAAAAATTAATTTTAATATATAAAAAATCAATCAATTAATTTTTTTTTGTTTTTTTTAAAATCAACATCTATTATATTATTATCACAATTATACTATTTAAAAGCGAATTTATGGTTGATGAAGTTTGATCGATTTTCAAAATATGACAACTAATTCTCAAAATGTGTATTTGCACTGCCCTGACCCTCACCCACATAAAAAAAAATATCATAGCTATTATAAAAATAACTGAAATATTAGTTTTTGGATAATAATAATAAAAATAATATTCTCTATTGAAAATTTATAATTAATCATATTTAATTTATACAATAACAACAAAGTTAAATCTATTATCTTAATAATGTCTATATCTAATAAATTGAATAATTAAGAACATAATATATAGTGAATTTTTACTACTAATATTTCATAACAAAAAATACAATTTTTTTTAATAGACAATACTAGTTTGGTAGAGGCCCCTCCCCTCTCGGAGGGGATCTAACGGTTTTTGAAGTCCGAAGTGTTGAAAACCCAAATAAGATTCAGATCCAATAAATTTTAAAAAAGAGAGTCAACTCTCAAGTCCGAATAGAGTGCCCTCTCTAATAATTCAAAATCCATTTTTCTCTCCAACGGCTACTTCAAACTCTATCTTTCTCTTCTTACCCCTCTCCATTTCCTTTTCTTCTGTGTTTCCCTCTCTCTCTCTCTCTCTGCAAGATGAAGCACTTCATGCTTCCAAGAAACGCAACCGCAAGAGACGCAGCAGAGTGTTCATCAAGCCCTAGTAGCTCCGTCAAACCAAAATCCTCTCGCAAACACAAATCCTCCAAAGAAAATGATCCACCTTCAGATCCAAACCTCGTCGTCCCTTCTTCCCCTTCCCAAACCAAATTGAAGTCTCCGTTACCCCCTAGACCTCCCTCTTCTAATCCTCTCAAACGCAAGCTCGCCCTTGATACTCTCGCCGCCACCGATAATTCACTCCCTGCAACCTCCGATTCCGGCGTCAAGGTATCCCCATTTTTTAGGGTTTCTAATTTTGTATCTCTTAATCTCTTTTTCCTGTTTCTAAATTTGTGTCTTATTTTGTACAGGTTATTGTCAGGGTGAGGCCTGTGTCCCAGGATAAGGACGATGGAGATCCTATAGTTCAGAAGATTTCCGGTGATTCGTTATCTATTAATGGTCACACTTTCACCTTCGATTCCGTTGCTGATGTTGATTCTACTCAGGTATGGTTTCTATTTTTGCTGATTTTGAATTATTCATTTATTTTCAGTGTGTTTTAATTAATTCATTTTATGATCTTGTTTTTCCAGCTTGATATTTTTGAGCATGTTGGGGTTCCTCTGGTTGAGAATTGTTTGGCTGGATTCAATAGTTCAGTCTTTGCTTATGGACAGGTTTCTTCTTTCTCACTGTTATAATTTACTTTTCAATTTTGCTGCTTCGCAGTTCTAGTGATGTTCCTGTTAGCTTTGATGCTATATATACAATTTTATTATTTTGGAAATCGATAGACGGGGAGTGGGAAGACTTATACAATGTGGGGTCCTGCCAATTCTTTGGCGGAAGGAAATGTAGCAAAAGAGCAGCAAGGACTTACACCGCGTGTTTTCGAGCGACTTTTTGCACGCATAAATGAAGTAAACATTCAATCTATTAGTCATTAAATTAAATCGACTGAACATGTTTTGCAGTGCTTTGTAATGTTTACTGTTGTATTTGATCCACAGGAGCAAACTAAGCATTCTGACCAACAGCTCAGTTATCAGTGTCAGTGCTCTTTTCTTGAGGTTGGTTGATTGACTTTGAATTATTTCTTTCAATGTTCCCGACCTTTGTCATTTTATTCCACATAAACACAATTTGTTTTTTTCTTCCAGATATACAACGAGCAAATCACAGATCTGTTGGATCCGAATCAAAGGAACCTTCAGGTAAAATCTAACACTTCATGTTTTATTTATTTTTTCTCATGTTTCACTGCTTTGTACTTGAACTGATTTTTGTCCTTTTATTTCCAGATTAGAGAAGATGTGAAATCAGGTGTCTATGTTGAAAGTCTTACAGAGGAGCAAGTGTCCACCATGAAGGACGTGACTCAACTTTTAATGAAGGTGTGATTCATTATTTATCGCATATCTTCTCAGGCATTGTATTAATACAAATATTATCACTATATTTTGTGACATAAGTTCATTAATAACTTTGAGCATCTGCTGCTGAACTAGTCTTAGCCTGCTATTCTGTACCATGTCTATTTTAAATACTCTGAAACCCTAGTAGCTCAGTGGTAAGAATTCACGATGCTTATTGATTACCAGAAAGTTAATGGTTTCGTGTTATGCAGATACAATTATATGAGTCCAATTGGTTTAAAATTAAATTGTCACTGTGTGAGTCAATCCTTCCCTTGTTTTACTATAATTCACCATTCATTGTGCAGGGACTATCAAACAGGAGAATAGGTGCAACCAGTATAAATTCTGAGAGTTCCCGATCACATACTGTTTTTACATGTGTTGTCGAGTCTCGATGCAAGGTGATAACTCTTTCCTTATGCCATGCAGATTATGTCAATTTATTTATATAATTTTCGTCACATCAGAAAAATCCTGATATCCAATTACAAAGGAATTCTATTAAGAAAATCCGTTCCCTCCGAAACTTGTTTATCTCGGTAACTGATAGTGTTCCATTATTGTTTTTGTCTTAACTATCTGGAAGGGGTTTTAAGGTAAATTCATGTTTGCAGAGTGTGGCAGATGGTGTGAGTAGATTTAAAACAAGTAGAATAAATCTTGTTGATCTGGCTGGGTCAGAACGACAAAAATCAACAGGTGCTGCCGGAGAGCGTTTGAAAGAAGCTGGCAACATTAATAGATCACTCTCACAGCTTGGGTATGTTTTAGTGGCATACATGTGTATTATATTCAGATTTCAGAGTATATCGCTTAAAGATAATTACAAAAAGTGATTTGGTTATTTGAATTCTTACCGAAGATTTATAGGGAAAACGATAGCTGAATTAAGCTTTAGCTAGAAACAGAGAAAAAGTGGGAATTGCAAACATGTTTTTTTTAATAACAGAATTTCATTAACTACCACGAGAGACGAGACCCAGAAATAAGCTAAACAACATGCCGTCCTGTAGCAGGAGCTAGAATAAAGTGATTTGGTTATTTGAATTCTTACCGAAGATTTATAGGGAAAACGATAGCTGAATTAAGCTTTAGCTAGAAACAGAGAAAAAGTGGGAATTGCAAACATGTTTTTTTTAATAACAGAATTTCATTAACTACCACGAGAGACGAGACCCAGAAATAAGCTAAACAACATGCCGTCCTGTAGCAGGAGCTAGAATAAATGTTAATAAGGACAGTTCAAAGCTGGTTGTAACAGTTTCTTAATTTCTTTTGCAGTTTGAAACTAAATAAAATACTATTTTTATTTTTTATGAGGAAAATGTGAAATATGATCAAAGATGTGTGTGATTTTTGGAATCAATGATTTCTGTTGGATCCAATTCTTATTGAGGTTAAATTGGAATGTAGGAATTTGATAAACATTCTTGCGGAAGTCTCTCAAACAGGAAAGCAACGGCACATACCATACAGAGATTCGAGGCTGACATTTTTGTTGCAGGAGTCTCTTGGAGGAAATGCTAAATTAGCAATGGTCTGTGCTATTTCACCGGCTCAAAGGTAGTATGTAAACCACGGTCCTTTGAAATGTTTTCCCTAGTAATCCTTTTGTATTACAATTTCCTTACATGACTTGGTGTTGCAGTTGTAGGAGTGAAACATTCAGTACACTGAGGTTTGCACAGCGTGCTAAAGCCATCAAGAACAAAGCAGTTGTTAATGAAGTTATGGAGGATAATGTAATCCACTTGCGACAAGTGATACGACAACTCAGGGTATTCCACCATTCTCAGCCATGTTTTGTTTTAGCCTTTCGATGAAAATTGAAATTAATTTTGAATAATCCAACAGGATGAACTGCATCGAATTAAAGCAGATGGTTACAATCCAACGGGTCCAAGTGGGGGTCATTCGGCAGCTTGGGTTCGAAAAAGCTTGAACATATTACAGTCTAGCCTTAATAGACCCCCACCATTATCACGTGTAGATGAAGACGGTGATGAGGAGATGGAGATTGACGAGGAAGAAGTTCAAGACCATGATGAAGTTTTCTGCAATGCCAATGTCAATTGTAATATTGTATCAGAAAATGACAACAAAATGAACACTGATGATCAAGATTTGGCTCAACCCAACGAGGAGAAAAACAATCCTAGTATCTCTGGCAGTAAATTTCTGAATGAAGAATCATCCTGTGCCTTGGTACGAAGCAGTCTCTCTTGTCCTGCGGGTAAATCTGACATCGGAGATTTCACTGGTTTTGCAGCTCTAGATGCGTCCAGCTGTTCTCTCAATGCCACGGTGACTTGTGCCTCACCTGGTAGCCTTAGCATTGTTAAGTGCGATTTATCCCCAATCCTGAAATCCCCAACTCCTAGTGTTTCTCCTAGAATAAGCACTAGCAGGAAAAGTCTTAGGACATCATCGGGGAGGTCTCCTTCTGAGAATGATCTTCAAGTTGCAAGTGAATTGGGCATAAAAACTGGCAATCTGAAAAGCTCATCTACTGCCTTTTCTAGTCAGACTGGTCCAAGTTTACTTACAAAAACAGAAAATTTAGCAGCAAGCATTCGCCATGGTCTTGAAATTATTGATAGTCATCGTAGCGCAGCTTTGAGAAAGTCATCATACAGGTTTTCATTACGACCAAGAGAATCCAGACTAACTTTTCCGGTTGACAAAGTTGATGTGGGCGTGCAGACCTTTCTTGATGATAATGTTGAAGAAGATTCAATTTTGTTCACATGTAGTAATTGTAAAAACAAAGCACAGCTTGATGTCAATGAGGCTGACAATAACTCAAACCTTCAGTTGGTACCTATTGTCAATGAGGCTGACAATAGCTCAAACCTTCAGTTGGTACCTGTTGATTGCTCTGGGTCTGTTGATAAGCCAAAGAAGCAAGTTCTCAAAGTAAGTGCCAGAATGCAGGTGCATTTTTCAGTATAACTTCTTACTATTAATTACTACTATAATTCATTGTTCTTGTGTTATAGGCAGTAGAGAAGGTCTTGGCAGGATCGATAAGGAGAGAGATGGCACTGGAGGAGTATTGTGCAAAGCAGACTTCTGAGATAATGCAGCTTAATCGCTTGGTAGATTGCCTTTGTCTACCAACAACCATCTCACTGTTTTCTTTCTCTGTCATTGTGATTTTGTGACTGTTTCCCCATGCCATTTGTAGGTACAACAATACAAGAATGAGAGGGAATACAATGCCATAATTGCACAGACAAGGGAAGAAAAAATTCTTCGACTCGAGAGCCTTATGGATGGTGTCTTACCCACTGAGGAGTTCATGGATGAAGAGCTGGCAGCCCTTACCCATGAGCACAAGGTAGAAATATGTTCTTTTAAGGTTTCCCATTTTTGTCTTGATAGATGCTTATCAGATAATTTTGATCAACAGCTTTTAAAGGAGAAGTATGAGAATCATCACGAAGTTTTGAACATGGAGATAGAGTTTAAAAGATTACGAGATGAACTAGAAGAGTATCAAAGTTTCTACAAATTAGGAGAGAGGGAAGTGTTGATGGAAGAGATACAAAGCTTAAGGAGCCAGCTTCAATTTTATATAGATTCTTCATCCACAGCCGCGAGGAAGCAGTATCCATTACTGCAATTGACTGGTTCATCTGAACCCAGTTTGACAGCAACAACTCTCACTGCCATTCCAGAGTCAATAGAGGAGAGGAATGAGAAAAATGAAATTCCAGCATCAATCAAGGACAGTGCTGAACTAAAACTGGAACAAGAAAGAATTAAATGGACTGAGGCAGAAAGCAGGTGGATTTCTCTTGCCGAAGAACTGAGAGCCGATCTTGAAGCTAACAGGTCGCTAGCTGAAAAGAGGAAGCAAGAATTAGATGCTGAGAGGGAGTGTACTAAGGAACTTCAGGAAGCCATGCACATGGCTATAGAAGGCCATGCACGAATTTTAGAACAGTATGCAGATTTGGAAGAGAACCACATACTATTGCTTGCAAGGCATAGAAGAATCCAAGAAGGAATTGAGGATGTCAAGAAAGCAGCTTCCAGAGCTGGGGTAAGAGGTGCAGAATCCAAGTTTATAAATGCCCTTGCTGCAGAAATTTCAGCATTAAAAGCAGAAAGAGAAAAAGAAAGGCGAATCTTAAGGGACGAAAATAGAGGGCTCAAGGCCCAACTGAAGGATACTGCAGAAGCAGTGCAAGCTGCAGGTGAACTGCTTTTCCGGCTTAAAGAAGCTGAAGAATCTGTCATTAATGCACAGGTTCGTAACAAATCAATTTTACTTCCATCTTGTGTTGTCAACCAAATATGAATTCGTCAAAAAAAGAAATAAACATACAGCAAAGAAATGTTAGGTTTAGTTGTTGTTAACTTGTTATTATGCTCCTTCCACCTTCACACTTTGTATTTTATCTACTTCTCTAGCATTGTTATTTTCTTCTAAGATGTCTGTTTGTTTTTGTTGTACTTGAACATCTCAAGGGCTTATTATTTTGTTCCAAGTGATACATTAATGCTTGTAGTGGTGACTTTATTAAAAAGCTGGGTCATTTGAGTTTGTTTTACATGTCATTTTGCAGAAACGGGCTATGGATGCAGAGCAGGAAGCTGCAAAGGCCTACAAACAAATTGATAAGTTGAAGAAGAAACACGAGAAGGAGATTTTCTCACTTAATGAGCTCGTTGCGGAAGCACACCCGCAGAAGGAGTCAGTACCACCGATTTATGATGATGCTGTCATGCCCAATTATGACGATGAATCTAAAGATCCACTCCGTGTTAATGATCAGTTTGAGCCTTTTAATAATATTGCAGAAGATGGTGAGCTCGCAAAATTGGCAGAACCATCCTGGTTCTCTAGTTACGACAGATGCAATATATAAATCACCATTCTTTGTGTTATTATGTATTTGTTTGTTCATATTGTATTCTTTCGTTCTTACTCTTTGTGAGAGCGTAAATGAGTCTCTCTCCATATGTATCTCTTTTACTGCAAAAGACTAATCTAAATCGGCAGATTGTCGATTATAAAGTGGATGCAAGATCCTCAGGTGTGTAATGGCTATTGAATAGACATTGATGAACTACGAGGAAGCATTCCACTTTGTGTTGCCCATTTTTCCTAATATTTGATTACATTCTGATCAACTATTATTAATAAATGTTTAGTATTCTTTTGGCATATGCATGTTTAAATATCCTAGTATAATGTGCGTCGGCAATATCTTAGTTAATAATTAAACAAAATCATTTAAAAAAATTAATCCATCATGTTTATATATAATAAATTTAATTTGTTAGAATTCATGATGAACAAATAAAATTGAAATGGATAATAAGTGATAGATAAGATAGTAATTATTGATGTTTAAATCAGCTAAAACAAACTTGACATAAAATATTAATAACAATACCCACGACATTCTTTTTGCTGATGTATTTGGATGACAACAGAGTTTTTTGATAGGGTATAAAAAAACTGATGTTGGCTTCGTGTGGTCTTCACTCATAAATATATTGATTTAAACGGTTCATAGGTCTTTTTAATCATCATGTATAATATATAGTAATGATAATATGCATAAGCGTTTTTAACTTTTTTTTTAATAAAAATATTTTTTAACTCTAGTGACTCTTTTTGAATCTTCACACATACTTAAGATAAAATATGTTTATCATTTTGTTGGATTCTTAAAAATCATCTTTGGCTTGTAGTTATCGGAAATATCCCATATACGAGAATATGCTTATACTACTAATAAATTTATAATGCAGCCACTAAGTCAGTGTTACTATATCACGTATGCCATCCAATCAAGAATACGTTAATACTTTCAATTGGGGACTTAAAAAGTCGATTTAGTTCTTAGGGCAGTAATATTAAAATACTATTATATTAATTAGAAAAAAAATTTCCTGTACTCCACCACATTTTTTCTCGTAACTCAGAAAAAAATTCGAAAATGTCAAAATTACCCTCAATTTTCTTTTTAACTATTTTAAAGAAAGTAAAGATAAATTTTCTTTTCACTATTTTGTTATTCACCCTGCCGTAAAAAAGATTTCTGGTAGGTTTCAGTTTTTCGGTAACTATCAGAATACTTGTAACAAGATTTGCAATACAGAGTAAATTTCCGGAAATGTTAAAACCTAGTACAAAAGGGAAAAGTTGTGTACTAGAAAACTTAATTGACAAGTATTTCGGTACAGTAGTAGATTCCGAAAAACTTCATTTCTAAGTTTTACGGTACAGACCAATTTTTTTTAAGTTTTTTAAATTTTTTAATTTTTTTTTAAATGTTAACAGATATGGATAATACATTACTGTTAATGGACACAACATGCGTTGATACTACAAATATTTTTGACACAGATCATATATGAATACATTTATTTAATATTAATATTATAAAAAAATATTTTTGTGATTAATTATAATTATTTTATTTCAGATATTTGATTCAAGGGATACTGTTGTAAAATGGACAAAAGAAATTGGTATAAAAAAAAGTTACTGTTATTATCAGAAGATCAGATATAGAGACAAGTGAGAAAGGACGGAAAAATAGATTAATATTAGGTTGTGACAAATGGAGGGAAATACAAGTGTAATAAATTAATATTAGGTTGTGACAAATGGGGGGAAATACAAGTGTGCTGCTAGTTCTATTCGAAGTTCAACAAAAAAATGTGATTGTCCTTTCAAGCTTAGATCAAAACCATTAAAAGATGGTTCATGATGGATAGTTAAAGTAATTTGTAGAATTCACAACCATGAATTACCCGATACATTGGAGGAGCATGCATATGTTGAACGCTTAGATGAAGAAGAAAGAAAGCATGTTCATATGAATTAACAAAATATAATATTGCACCGAGACACATATTACTCTCATTGCAAGACCGAGATAAGAGTAATGTTACTAAGATCTCACAAATATATAAACAGAGAAGTATCATTCGATTGCACGTGAAAGGTAATAGAATAGAGATGCAACATTTATTCAAGTTAATTGAAGATGCAAAATATGTGTGCTGGAATAGAAAACATGAAGACTCCGATGTTATGAGAGATATTTTTTGGGTGCATCCAGATTCAATGAAGTTGTTGAATTTGTTTCTGACCGTGTTTATTTTGGAAAATACCTACAAAACCAATAAATACATAATGCCATTACTTGAAATTGTTGGTATGACATCAACAAAGAAGACATTTGTAGTTCGATTTGCTTATTTGGAATGTGAGTTGGAAGAAAACTTTTGTTGGGCATTAGAGAGACTAAAATATTTGTTTGTTACACCAGCAGTGGATGAGACACCTGATAGAACCACTCCAAATATCCATCTTCACACTCAGATGGATATGTAGCTGGACGAAGCTTGTGAAATAGCTCTGTCACTGGCGTCACATATCCCAACCATTCCACATTTACATCAAATAATCTAGTAGGATCTGGAAGTGGCGGTGAAGGAATATATTGGATATATCCAAATTGTCTCAACCACCTCTTTGGTAGATATTTCACTACAGTGCTGCATAATTGGATGTGATCAGTATAAAGCGTGATATCATCAAAAGGAATGACACCCCTATGATTCTCCCATGGTCTCCATATAACATATGCATGTGCCAATGCATCAATAATACTTATGTATTCACCGACCTTATGATTGCCTTGTTTGTAGCACCATCTATTCATTCGGGCAAAACATTCCACATCAGCACCCTGATCACCTCTATTACAAATATTCAAAAAATATTCGTAAATCCAACACTGTTACAAATAAAAATATTAAATAATTAATACTAATAATTAAATATAACATAAATAAGTTAAATTAATAAATTAATGTTAACAATTAAATACGACATAAATAAATTAAATAAATAATTAATAATTAATACTAAAATATAATTGATACCTGAAGCAGCATCATATATCCACCTAGCTGTTTGGTGTCATAATAGCAGGCATCTGAGAGGTAGTCATAAAACACCACTAGTGCAGCAGTACCCCATGCATATTTATTTGTACCGTCTAAATATCTGAATAAAAGAAAGTACTTCGCATCAACTAGAGTATGACTTTTATCAGCTAAAATAGTACTCCTGACTAAATTCAACAGATATGCCCTAACAGCACAATCAAACCTCTCTGCTACACACTGCCTTCTGAAGACCTCCTTCAACCAATCATGTCTATAGTGCGCACCTCTAGTCTTTTTGGTCTCCTCTCATATCTCTTCTGTGGTCACTCCTAATAGATGGACGACAAAATTACATGTCGTTACTCTATCTACATCGGGTGGATTGTAGAACTCACCCCTAATAGGCAATCCGAGAAGATTGACAACATCGTCTAAAGTAATCGTTATTTCACCAAATGACATGTGAAATGACGATGTCTCATAATGCATCTTTCAACAAACCCAAATATCAAGTTGTTGTCGATCATCTTCAAACTACCTCGTTGTAATGGGTTCAAACATGATAAATTCGCCCAATTCTCTATGAGTCGCGGAAGTACCGACGGAGTAAATTGTTGCATTTTCTTCTCACGCGCAACAATTTTCAGCAATGGTCGCTCCTATATAAAAAAAAATATATGACATTAAAAATAAATTTAGACAAAAAATATTAATTAATTTAAATATTTTTAATGCATTATAAGTAATAATTAATTTAATATACCTCACCAAACGATAGTCTAGCTGAATCATGATAACGGTATCGTGTAAGGACAGACAAATCATAAGGTCCTCCAAGATACCGTGTCAGCTCATCAGGTCCCTCAGCTCCATCACGTTCCTTCTCCATATGCTCTCCCTCATGAGCAGGTGCAGTCTCCTTCTGCTCATGTACATCCACCTGCTCGTGCACCATATGCTCATGTATATCCACCTGCCCATGTACCACATCTTCCTCATGCACTATAGAAGGCTCCCCCTGAACATGATGTCCCTCATCGTCGTCTTCAATAATCATACGTCTTCTTCTCCTTGAAGCTGACGGTCGAATTCTCTCTAGGGGATTCATCGGAGTTGATGTAGAAGTCTCAATGTCCCGTGTAATTCATATGATTTTGTCGTCTCTTCCTCGTGCACCCACTGAAAAATTAAAATATTAAAAGGAATAAATCACAATAACTTATAAAATTATAATTAATTAAATTAAAAAAAATATGTAACTTCCGGAAAACTTGATGCTCAAGTTCTCCGGTAACTACCAGATATGTTGGCCATCAAGTTTTTCGGAACACTCTTCTGTACCGGATAAGTTAAAAACATACTTTCCGGAACACTTTATGTACCGGAAAACTTCATATAAGATTTCTGGTAATAGCTTCTGTACTGGCAAACATTAAAACAAGGTTTCCGGAGTACAACCTGTGTACCGAAAAACTTGTTTTTCAACTTCTCTGAAAATTTAGAAAAAAAATTTGCTCTTAGTTTCGGAAATATAAAAATATGAAATGGTAATTTTGTAGAGGTTTTATTATTTATATTAGGACAAAATAGTCATTTCATTCTTATTTTAGGTGTATAGGTATAATAAGGAGGTACAAGGGAAATTTTTCTATTAATTAACTACGCAAATTTCCAGCCGAAATATTATTGTCTACAATGTTGAACGAATAATAAGGCCTAATTTCAAAAGTTGGCTACAATGGGTACTGTTTTGGCAAATAACTACAAACAAAACTTAAACATGTTTCATAATCAGAGAGCTATTGAAATTATCAGAATATAAATTTCATTTTATCATTTGTGGTCCATTTGTTAAAGGTTCTAAAAAAATATATATTTCGATATTTTATAGTTTAGATAAGAAAATAAAAAGTTGTTTTGCGTTTTCTTTTTATAGTAAAAATTAATTATAAAAAATAATTTTTTTAGAAACTATTAAAAATAAGTTTTTATTTTTAACGGATTTTAAATTATTTTACGATTTTTTTTAAAGATACCATGACAAACCAACACAAACTTTCAAGTGATTAATTTTTAAGAAAAAAACAGTTATTTGAAACGACCATTTTAACATTATCTATCAAATAAAGTTGATGGCTTATTTCTATTTAAATACAGCTACTAATAGATTGTTTTGTTAAAGAAAACAAAACAAAAGTGATAAAAGATTTAAAAAAGTGATTTGTTCACATTTGGAACTCTAATTATCTTTGTTATGAACGACTAAATTTAGAATTTAAATCGTTTAATGTAACAAATTAATAATTACTCATATTTAAAAGTTATCCTCTCTTATGACTAAAATAACTAAACTTAGAATTTAAATCCTCTAAAATAACACATTGATAAGATTAATTGATGGATGTCATAAACATTATCATGCAAGTAGATATAATATTAACTATTTATTTAATTATCAATAATTAAAATTATTCAGTTTATTCTATAACGGTTGTTTACTTTAGAAATGCATAAACTTGATACTCCAACTTAATAAAACCCTGAAAAATAAAAATAAAAACGAGGCGAGAATGGCATCTTCCCCAGTTCTTTAGTATTTTTACGAATAGTGAGTGGGTACTTTTCACAAACACCTAGCACCGATTCGCAATCGCAGAAGCAGATAGTAGCTTGTTGAACAGAAATATGGCCACTCCCAAAGTTCTCATGGTAACAAATAATATACCATCAACTCTCCAATCTCAACATTTACGCATTCATGTTGCTACTAATAACTACTATTTTTTTGTGCTTTTCATTTCAGGTCGCAGAGAAGCCTAGCATCGCTCTCTCCATTGCCTCTGTTCTCTCCCACGGCCAGGTACTCTCTTACTTTCGTCTTTGAGGGAAAAATAGGGATTGGAATTTTGGTTTGATATTTTTGATTTAGCGGTTTTATTACTTTGCTAGACAATCTTCCTCGGATGAATAATTGAAACATAATTTTGAGTTGAAAATGGCTGAATAATGCAATTAAGCTGTTCAATTCATGTTAGGTTTTTGTTTTCTTTTATTTTTGAAAGTTTCAGTGACTTTTTGAAATATATTTGTATTAATAGATGTTTACAAGAAAAGGAAGCACAGAAGTTCACGAGTTTGAGGGGAGGTTTCTTCGATCGCCTGCACGTTTTAAAGTGACATCAGTTATTGGACATGTATTCAGGTTCTTTTCTGATTAATTCTCAAAGAACATATCACTTAATTATATACTGAAGTATTTAAGGTTCTTATTTCTTGTCCTTTAGATGTCAGCGAGTACTTAGGCAAAGCAAAAAAATTTATATTATGTTACTGTTCTGTTTGTTCAAGGAAGGAAAAGTAGTGCACCAGTGATAATTAAATCACTGAAGTGGAGTTGTTTGACACAAACAGCTGTATGGTTTATGGTAAAATTATACTGTCATTGGAACTTTAGCAAGCAGCAATTGTCTTGTTTTGTACTTACGCTTTTTTTTAAAACAAACTACAATTTACAGTGCACACTGTTTGGTCTCTTTTGAACCAGCATGTCTATTATTGATTGGTTTGAGTATTCACCATTTCACTGCAGTTTTTCTATCTTTTGTTAATGATCTAGTGTAGATTTTCCTGGTAAATACCAAGATTGGGCGGCCACAGATCCCTTAGATCTTTTTCAAGCTCAGGTTTTAAAGACTGAATCAAATCCAAAGGTATTTCTTTATAAATATTTCTTTTCAGTAACAGTTCCTCTATATCTTTTCATATAATTGGTTATACATTTTTGAGTTAATGGGGCAAGATAGATTGAATTTTTTGGTTTTTTCTAACCGAGACACCATGTTGTGATGCTTTATATGATCATTACAAGAAGTATGAACAGGTAATAAAGGTAAAAAATGTCCCCTAAACTCTAGACATTTTGCTTTTTGAAGCAAAGTCATAGTAGCTTTCAAAATCATTGAATTGAACTTTTTTTTTTTTTTTCATAGTAAGCTTGCTTTAGCTTGAGGGGGAGTGTTGAATGTTTTAATTATTCCTTGATTGTGCAACACCCTAGGCTAATTGTTAGTAGTCCTAGTCAATACAATTTTCTATGCATTGAATGTAATTATTGCAGCATCATTATAAATAAGAAGGTGTGTGATCTCATTAGAGACATAAGAAACACAAAAATCACATATTTTACAAGAAGTTTATCAAGTTTGATGCAACAAAACTACAATTGAGGGAAAATCTTAGAGAGAGCAGGGAGATATTTTGAATTGTTGTTAATCGAACAAGAAAAATAGACAAAGAACAAAGAGACAATACGGGAAAAGAACAAATTTTCTTAATATTGATAAGAGAGAGATTTCATACAAATTATGCATATGCATATGTTTCTTAAAAAAAAAAAACCACCGAAACTCTACAGTTTATTTTTTTCAATTATTGAAAACTATCTCTTCTAATAACTACCACAAACACAAAACTTCCTCTTCTAATAATTACTAAATTAAAAATAACTATCACCCAATACAATTTCACTACACATCAACAGTCATAAACACAATATTTAACACTTATATTCAAAATAAATTGAAATGAGTACAATAGCGATTTCATAGACTATCATAAATCTGTCAGAGCTGAACAGAATAACAGTGCTGTGTGAAATCTGCTAGACAATACATGAGCTGCATTGCTCTGATTCCCTAACTGACAATCTTACCATTCTGCAACATATGTGAACATATTTGTCTTTTAAATACGGATAACACATACTTTTTACAATTTTGTGTTAATTATGAACCATACTTTTTATTTAAATCGACTTGATCTACTTATTCTATACAGCATAGTTTACTTTGTCAAAGAAGGTTCCTTTTCAAAGTTTCACTTTAGTTGAGTTTGACTGTCACGACCTGATAATAGACACCGTGATCGGCGCGCAGACGAATACTTCTAGCGTGGCAAGCTTATCGATCAACTTAATTATTAAATAATATTTCTCCCAATTTAAAAAAAAAATATATTTCTCAAAATTACGACAGAGTATCCTCTGTAATTTCAAGGTTTCCAAACATAAAGAAGATTTTGTTCAAAGATTTCATCTAGTTAATATTTCAAAAGAGCAAATCTAAAAGGTTAACACATTCCGCAATGATTTTTTAGACTCAAAATAGCTGCAACATATATATAGACTCAAAAGATACATAACAAAAGGGCCGCCGATAAAGGAGGCTTATAAAAAAATGTGACCAATATTTGAATCTACTAACATCTTGCTATTCAGCTATATGTAAATCTGAAAAAAAAAAAAAACAACATAAAAAGGTAAGTCACAAAGACTTAGTGAAGAAATAACAACCACCACCAACTAGAAGGGAAAAACAAAAAGACACGAATAATTATTTTTCAACTTGTGGCAATTATACTAAATAATACTACCTAAAATATAGATAATTCTCCATAAAACATACACAAGATAAAATCATCAAACTTATAAATTTAACCGTTCAAGTAGAACATTTAAAATTCAATTCATTAAAGAGGTGTAATCAAAATGAGCAACCTTAAAAGGATTATAGAAAATCTAACATGTAAAAACATAAATTTTTAAGAATCAAGAGGTGGCTTCATCTCATTGATAGCCCTCTCCTCCTAAGGGTTGCCTTTCCCTTAGTGACGGCTTCATCTAACGGATAACCCTATCCTCTTAATCCTGCTACGCATTATGTCGCATCAACTAGAGAGTTTACATCTCGTTGATTGACCTCTCATTCTAAGGTTGACATCTCTCATAATGGTGGTTCCATCTAACGGATAAATCTCCTCAATCAAAACGATGTAACTAGGTGCACTTACCACCATTAACGATTTCATAATTATGACAACAATTTCCAAAACACATTTCAAAATCATATTCCTCATCACAATTTATGGAAAACATATATTCAAACGTCCGTCGTTTCGATAATTAAATTCTTTATAGCTATAAATAAGTCAAATTAGAAACATATGTCTTACCAAAGACTATGAAAATAAATAAAGGATGAAACTTAAAAAAAATTCAAAGGTTATGTTGCCCAATTTTTAAATAATTACTTTAACATAGAAAACGAATAAAATAATAATCATTGTATAATAAAAATATGTGACGATGATCGTTGTCTACTTACAACTATGATGAATCAACTAGGTTTGCTCTCCAATAACTCCCTGAGAAGTAGATAAGACCTCGACTGACAAAGCTAAGTATCAAAAATATTTTCAAGACTTTAAAAAAGTGTTCTAAAGCTTTACTAACCATAGGAAACCATAAAAAAGTTCTTAAAATCTAAGCACCAAAATAAGTTTTTAAACAAAACTATATTTTTATAAAAGATGCATTCTTAGCATTGGAATTGTGTATTTACTTCAAAGAGTCTCAATAAGCAACTTTCAAGGAATTTTTACTCTTCTTTTCTTAAATCACTAACCCTAACCCCGAAATCATATCCAAGAACACTTGTTAGAAGTATGAGAAGCTTTGCTTTTGGAAATGTTAAGTTTCTCTACTGGTTCAGGGGTTTATGGGTATTAATTTATGATGTGAGTTGAGGCGAAGAAGAAGCAGTAAAATTGAAATAGGGTGGAGTATATGAACCGAGAGAAGAAAATGAGGAAGGGAGAGAAAGACAGCAGGAAAAAGGAAAAAGATTTGGGGGTGGGGTCTTTTGTTTGTCAATTTATGTGTGTTTGTTTGTTTTTTTTTTCTTCATTTTTTTAAGTGAAATGATGCTTCATTGACTACCTGTAGAGATTTGTACACTTGATTTTTTTTTTCTCTGGTGATTACCCCAAGTTATTTACATGACTTGTTTCATCCAGGCTCATATTTGTAAACATTTAAATCAAGAAGCTCGTGGATGCCGTTATTTGGTATTGTGGTTGGATTGTGATCGTGAAGGAGAAAATATATGTTTTGAGGGTAATTTTATTCTTTTTCCTTTTGACAAGTCACCATCATTGTTGTTTTTTTAATTGTTTCTCGATACTTTAATGATTGTAACTTGTCTGTTCTTTGTTATTGCAATGCAAAATCATTATTTTGATGATCTAGGTTTTGATTTGATTCTTGAGAAAACTAACTTTAGCCCTTCAAACAAATGTACTCCTACCTGTCTAAGGGATCTTCACAAAAAGAAAGTATAAGAACATCACTATTAAGTTTTGTCCTTTTTTTAAGATACTCCTCTTGGTAGTATAAAATATAAAGGATTTTCGTCTAATACATGTCAATTTGAATTTGTGCCAAGGAATAAATTTGCCACTTATTGTCAGTACCTTTTGTGTATGGGCTTTCACAGCCAGAAATTTGCCTTCTCAATAATTAATTTTGCCTTCCCTATTCATGGTAAGCAATTGACCTTGTCTTAAACTAAGATATATTATTTTGCCCAAAATCTTGCTTCTCATTTAGTTTGTGTGAAATGATTTATATCAAATATCAAATAATATTTTAAACCATTTGAAATATTGAATTTTGTTGCAGTTATAGAATCAACAGGTTTCAATATAAAGGATGTCTATCGTGCACGCTTTTCTGCTGTTACTGAGAAAGATGTTCTGAAGGCTCTAGACAACCTTGTCAGACCCAACAGGGATGAAGCAATGGCTGTTGATGCCAGACAAGAGATAGATTTGAAAGTTGGAGTTGCCTTCACTCGATTTCAGACAAGTTTTTTCCAGGGAAAATATGGGAACCTAGATTCCAGAGTCATCTCGTTGGTTTTCTGCTCTCTTCTGTCTTGTATTTTCTGTTTTGCCATTTTTCTAATTAGTTTTTTTTTTTTTTTAAAATTGATGAACGACAACATTCTTGTTTTTTTAAGTAAAACAATACAATCTGTGTACATCCCTAATTAACTATGAGTTGATTAAAAATTCACTGCTTAATGCTTCAAATATATACCATGACACGATAATGATGTTGAAATTAATATTAGCGAGTTGATGTGATTTCAATGAGGGTTTGCTTGGTTTTAGGCTTGTAACTTGAGCAATCTCAGATAGTGGAGCATGACTTAACCACAGTAAAAATTTGGACTGACCAGCTTTCAGTTCTCACTATGATACAAGTGGTTTTGAGATTAGCTTGGTAATTATCATGAATTCATTTTCCTTTAGCTCGAGCATTTGGTGCAATTAGTAGTATGACATGGTATCCTAATTTGATTTTTTGTCAGTTATAATTTAAGTAGCTGGTAATCCTTTTGTAATAATAATTCAGTAATTATGTCTTTACTATGGCCTTGTTGTGCTTTGTTCTGTTCATGTTCAATTATACATTTAGAGATTGGGATTGGTTAGGTTGCTAGGCTGGATATGCGTTGCCAACAGGTAATGCAAGACGCAATATCTTACTCCACCAGATTTACCGGCTTCTCAACTCTATTCAGCCGTAGGAATGATCACATTTCACTAAATTTCTAATCAACCAACGTTCTTGTGTCAATAGTTTCATATTGGTTAAGCATAGATGGCCTGGCATTTTAATAGTGTTAATTGCTGTATATTTCAGCTATGGACCCTGTCAAACTCCAACTTTAGGGTTTTGTGTGCAGCGGTATTTACAAATAAATACTTTCAAGCCAGAGAAGTTTTGGAGTTTGCACCCTTACATAATTCAAAGTGGCTATGAAATTCAGCTAGAATGGCAACGCAGCAAATTGTTTGACATAAATGTGAATATTTCTATTCTCTCTAAGTATCAGTTTCTTTGTCTCAAACTTTCGAAAGAACTCCATTTTATACTTCTATGCCTTTGCAGGTTGCTATGATGTTTCAAAAATTGGTTGCGGAAGATGGAATTTTTGAAGTGGCTGAAATATCTGAAAAACAGGAAACCAAAAGTCGTCCTGTTGGTCTAAACACAGTGAATCTTCTGAAGGTTGGTAACCAAATGGGGAAGATAGTTGTTGAATCCTTAACAAGTAATAGCAAGCAGCAACAGTTAAACTGTCTATTAGAGACAAAATTCCATCATTATATATATTGAGTATTTCCTTTAAAGCTAACCGGTATTGAGAATATACCTATGATGCATAGGTACGGGTATAATACTGGTAGTCCGGTACTGAGTACGAGTACTGGTACGAGATATAGTATTTAAAAAAAAATCAAGGTACAGAGGTACATCACTAAAAAACAAGATTTTTTTTTTTTGTATAATTTAACTAAAAGAGAAGTTGTTCAATTTACAATACAAAAATCACATTAAAAGTTTAAAAAGTAAAATGTTGTGCTCGATTACAACAACAAATAAACTCAAATATACAAATAATATTATATTAATATATAAGTAAATAACTAATTTCACTCGCAATGGGATAATGAGGAAAAAGAGTACTCACGAGTACCGGCACGGGTATTTTACCATTTTAAAAGTATGCATTGCTTCAGAGGCGAATACATATTATGGGTCAGCAAGTGGAAGTCTAATTACTTTTTTGCTGTGGCATTCATCCTTGGTAAGGGGAATAGGTATATGAGTAAGGTTGCTTGAGGTTTTAGAGTCAGCATAGGTTTTTGGTGTTTTCTTTTTCTATTGTCAATTTGTCATTGCTAAGGAGAATGAATGTCTTATCTCTTTTTACTTAATAACTTTTTTCTCTCTCTACAGACATTTTTAACCCAAAATGTTTCTTTTTCCCGCTGAGAGAATGCAACAGAGGAGTTTCACTTCATTCTCTAAGAGTGGAAATAGAGTTATTGTATATCTAGCTTTCTTTTTAGTACACATGTTTGATAAAATATAACTTTGAATTCAATGTTTTTTCTTTCCAGGTTGCTTCAAGTGCTCTCGGGTTTGGTCCTCAGATGGCTATGCAACTAGCTGAACGATTGTATACTCAAGGCTTCATCAGGTTTTTACATAATCTGTTAGTCTATTATATTATAATAATGCAAGTGTTTCATAAATTTCAGCATGAAATAATCTTTGATTGGTTTTGCATGATGCTTCTCAAGCTATCCACGAACAGAAAGCACGTCATACCCTCCATCATTTGACTTTCATGGTGCACTCTCTGCACAAACAAATAATCCAACTTGGGGTAGTTATGTAAAAGGGCTACTCACCAGTGGTTATCAAAAACCTCGATTGGGAACAGATGCGGGCGATCATCCTCCCATTACTCCAATGAAATCTGCATCAGAGGATATGCTAGGTAATGATGCTTGGAAGCTGTACCAATATATCTGTCAATACTTCATAGGAACAGTGTCGCCGGACTGCAAGTATGTAAGGTAAAATCTATACTGTACGAACACCATTTCTTGATTCTCCTTTTATGGTTTTGGTTCATTTAGTTATTCCGCAAATGTCCATTGTTTTTATTGCTTACCATTATGATAATGTTAAGCAATACTAAATTACTAATACTTAGTATTGATGTCAAACATTCTGTACCAACTTAATAGCTCAAGGCAATATCTTTCTTCATAAGTTCATAGCTATGTATGGTCTGGAGATCTGGAACCTATTGCAATCTTCTCTCTCCCAGTTGTCTCTTGTAGTACTGCTACAAAAGTGCCTATGCTAGAAGATGCAGGATGTGGCTTCCCCCAAATTATTACCATAAATTCATAATCACTTGATTTCTTGGCAGTATATTATTGGCATGAGATTTGCACTTTTGCATCTAAGCGTTATTTTTGTTTAAACCTTTGCAAATGTTCACGTGCAGATACTTTGTCATGTTATATGATTTGGACAATCTATTAGTTTTCTGATACACTATTGTCCTACTTCCAGGAAAAAGGTTGAATTTTCAGTTGGTGGCGAGTTCTTTCATTGTACAGGGCAGCATGTCATCACCAAAGGATTTACAGCTATTATGCATTGGTTGGCAATAAATGATAAAAGTATTCCGTCATTTACAAAAGGGCAGAAAATAAAAGTCACAAAGGTGGAGCTCTATGAGGTAAGTGGAGATCAGATTCACGGATCATTATTTGGATACAGTGTTATTGGGTAAAGTCATGAAGGGCATCATTTCACGGATCATTATTTGGATTCAAGTTAATAAACGTTTGGGTTGGTTGGATCATATATAACCATTTTATGGAAGAGAAAATGATAGACTTCATGTCACAATTTTGGATGTATTTCTGATAGCTAACACCATATATTCTACAGGGGAGTACCACACCTCCAGATTTTCTTACTGAAAGTGAGCTGATCTCCCTAATGGAGAAGAATGGAATAGGAACAGATGCATCAATTCCCGTACATATTAACAATATATGTGAGCGGAATTATGTGCAGGTAGCCAATATAGAACTGTGGTCTGTGTATCATTTTCATTTCTTCAATGCTTGGATATTCACTTCATCAAATTGCAGGTACAAGCAGGCAGGAAGCTTGTCCCAACCACATTAGGTATAACTTTAGTAAGAGGTTATCAATCAATTGATCCAGACCTCTGCCTGCCCGATATTCGTAGCTTTATTGAGCAACAAATTACTCTTATTGCTAAGGGTCAGGTAGATCATCATCGTGTAGTGCAGCATGTAATTGAACAATTCAAGCAGAAGTTTTGTTATTTTGTCAAGAAGGTTGGCCATCTACTTTTTTTAGTGCTTGTTTCTGTATCTATATTCTTCTTCTTAGTTTTCACAGCATAACAAGGTTTAATTTGTTTATTTTATCTCAACTAAATAATGTTTCTCGATCTAAGTTTTGTTTCCAACCCCAATCTGAACATTTACCTTTGGGTTTTAAAATTTTTTGATTAAAATTTGAAATAAATTCATATTATTGTTTTCAGTTAGATAGGCCTTAATTTGGGTTAGGCAATGCATTATGATTTTGAACCTTTTCTGGGAATTTTTTTTTTCCAAAATATGTCCCATTTTGAAATAGCCTTTAAAGTTTCACTCTAAAACCGAATCTTTTCGAATAGGATTCCAGGACCAGGAATATACTTTCTAAGAATACCAGTACTAACTATTGATGTACGACATCAGTAGCGACATCGTAGTACTTGAAGATTCTGATAGAAACCGGTACCAAACATTAAATATTTTAAGGGAATAAACAACTTTTATTGATGGTAGAATAGGTTTACACAATGGGTTCCCAAGAAATTCGAGAGTCTTAGGTCTCTCCCTTCCAAGAATTCGAGAGCTTAGTTTCTCTCTTCCAAATACCACTTTTCTGTTTTTCTGCCTACCCAATAACAGGCTGCAGTTCCCTATTTATTCACATACAATAAATAACTAACTTAAGAACTGCTACTAGTTATTAATTATAAAAATAGTAACTGCTAATAAAATAAATAACTGCCTATAACTAACTACCATTTGTTTCTGCCCTCTCTAACAGATTCATGTTTAATTATTACATTAGGATAGCAGAATAGTTGCTATATTTTAGGACTAAGTTTTTAATGAATATTACTGTAGAATTATTTAGGGTGCAGGAGAGTCCACGGACAAAATTTTTAGGATCCATGAGCAGCTGCATGTTGGATTTTTATTTTTATTTTATTTATTTTATTTTTTATCACGAGATGTTTCATAGCTTCCTTTATTCTTTCATCTCCAAATTTAGTATACCATGAGTCGCCATGATATTTGCAAATAAGTTGCTGATTTCATGGATGTATTCTACAATGTTCATCTACTAATTGTGTTGTTTTCTATCTGACTCAGATTGAAGCCATGGATGCATTATTTGAAGCACAATTTTCTGCACTTGTTGACTCAGGCCGTATTCTGAGTAAATGTGGTAAATGCTTGCGATATATGAAGTATATTTCTTCTCAGCCACCACGTCTGTATTGTATGACATGCGAGGAAGTTTATCCTCTTCCACAGAAAGGCACAATAAAGGTATCATATAAGCTGTTTAATTGTCAAAAAATGTATAACATGTTTAATAGTGTATCAAAATCTGATTTTCAGTTTATCCTGTATTTTCCTCTTGGTTTCTTCTTATCATACATGATAGTGATATCGTAAACTGTTAAAATTATTTGGGTTTTTAGATAAGGAAGGAGGGAAGAGAAAGTATAAAAGATTTGAATTATGGTTTGTGCAAAAGACTAAGCACTGACCCTTATTTATGCAAATATATTCCGAATTCTAATTAAAGAAGGAAACGAATCATAATGATTACTAGACTCCTAGTTATGATTAAATAAAGAAACAAATCATGGAATATAAAGGAACATATGGAAACTAATGCTAAGAGATAATCTAAGATATTCTAAATAACACAAATGCAGCCCAGATATTATGAGATATTTTCCAAATATTTTAACCTAAATTATATAAAACTAAGCCCTATGTTCACACCCAGTTCCAAAAAAATAAGCTTGCTGTTTCACCTGTAGTCCCATGTAAAAGAGTTCAGTTGTGGTGAACTTTGAATGGTTTCTATCAAAAGAAAATAGAAATATGAGTCATGACTATCAGTAGTCCTCCTTTTTCTTCTCTCTCCTTATTCTGAAGAGTTACGATTTCCTCTCTTTACGAGTCTCTCTCCTCTCAGATTGAACCTGTCCCTATACCTTGTACAGTACAAGTGTACTGTCTATTTTGCACTACATCAGTTTTGTATATGCCTAACTTCCTTTCAATCATCCGTACCTTTTGCCTTGAAAACAGTATCGTACAAAATGCCATTAAAGAAATTGTACAAAACCATGTTATTTTAAGCACTCAAGGCCTCTGATATACACGTAAGTTGTCATTTCAGAAGACTGTTAGAGTTTGCCATTTCATTATCAGAATCTTTACTATAGCTTTTGAACTTAAGACCTTTAATCTCTCATTCAGAGTAGTTGCATTGAACAACCGGCCCTGCCAGGCTGCCAGTGACCGAAGATTGTTATGACCATCATTACATGTACTGCCATGCACCAGTGACTTCTCTGGTTTATCTGGTCATGGCCCAGGGGACTTGTAGCATGCCTTTTCACCATTCATTTCTTGTTACTAGCTTTGGCTGAACTCGTAATCAATTGCTTTACTGTTTGGAATACTCCCACAGATATTATGGAACAGAGATATGGAATGAAAATGCTTTGGGCATATGTAATTTGGTTTAAAGTGATCGTGAGGGAATCATGGTATCTACCCATTTGATGTCATTATTCAGCGTTTTGAGAATGCCTTAATTGCTGTTATTATATTGCGTGATGTGCCCAATATCTGTTATATTCACTTGCACTATCTGTTTCTGCAGCTATACAAGGAATTGTCTTGTCCTTTAGACAATTTTGAGCTTTTGATCTGCTCCATCCCTGGCCCAGAGGGTAAATCATTCCCACTATGCCCTTACTGCTACAGCAATCCCCCATTTGAAGGTGTTGAAGAACTCATCAATTCAGCTAAAACTAGTACTGCTGGCAAGAATGGCAAGGGAGCTGGCATGGCATGCAACCTATGCCCCCATCCCACTTGCCCAAATTCTTTAGTTTCCCAGGGCGTATGTGCTTGCCCAGAGTGCAGTGGTACACTTGTCTTAGACCCAATAAGTGCTCCCAACTGGCGACTTTGTTGCAATATGTGCAATTGCCTAGTTTTTCTTGCACAGGGTGCTCATAGAATCTCGACAACTAAAGAACGGTGCCCTGAATGTGACTCTTCAATCTTAGAAGTTGACTTCAACAAGAAAACAACTCCTCTGGAAGACGGGTCAACATTGCACCGTGGTTGCATTCTTTGCGATCCATTACTGCATTCCATCGTGGAGATGAAATATGGAAGAAGCTTCAGGCGAGGAAGAGGTAGAGGTAGAGGAAGAAGAGGCGCAGTTCGAGGTAGAGGACGTGGGGGTGTAAAAATGATGGATCCAAAAATGAGTTTCCGAGATTTCTAAAGCTTATTTATTATGTCTACATATATAATTATGTTGAAAAAAAATTACCACACGTTTACCGAGCTTATCGTTCGATTCATTATTTTTGTTCAATTACTATAAATTTTTTCTTAGCATAATTATCACCTGTTGTTAGGGCTCCAGCCTATGTCAAGAACACATACCAAATGAAGCACATTTGAAGGTTTTTAAATTTACGGTTTTTTTAACTTAATAAACAATGATTTTATAATTTTTTCAAAGTAAAGTTATTTTTTGTATAGATGGGTTGAAGTCCAAAATTCTACAATTGGTAGGTTATACATAAAATTTATTGGAAATTCTCAATGAGATCAATGGTTCTCCCTGATTATTTTTATTAATTTGTTCTCGTAAATGCAAAATATTTCTTTAAATTTTTGGAAATTTCTTTTTAACTATATTTTATGGAATTAAAATATTTTCAAGTATCATATTTAACAGAATAATTAAAATAATTTTTGTAAGTTGATGCATAATAATACTTTTTGTTGTTGTTGTTTTGACGTATTATTATTTTTCAATCTTTATTCTTACTTATAAAAATGTATGTAATATAAGGGTATAGAAGTTTTGATGTAGAGCCATAACTAACAAGTTTCTGCAATTAAAATACTTGAAATAGTAGACTTGTTTTATTACAAATGTTCTCATTTAAAATTAAACAAAAAATTTATATATCTACACCGGAAAGTCTTATGATTTTTCTTTTGATATATAATGATTTTTCTTCTATGGTCATTCGAGGTGCATGGAGATGTTATGTGAGCAATTGTCATTGCATTTGCAAGCACCCTATTGTATTAGAAATTGGATGGAGTTTATGACGTATCTAACTTGTCTCTACTTCCATAGGAAACAAGTAAAAAATATGACCCTCACCGGCGAAGTCCAATATGTGATTGATTTCAACGAATTCAATGAATGGATTTTTGTCTTAATCTTCCTCATCATCCACTCAAGAATATTCTTACACATTAATATTTAATTTATTTATTGATCATAAATATTAATATTATTTACACTATAACCCACATCCACATCTCATATGAAACAAGAGTGGCGTGGTTTCTTCTCCACCAACTAACTTGTTTGCTTTTATTGCTCACACTTTCCACCATCGCCAACTTCAGCAACTTTATATTTCTCCTTCTCTTCGAGCTTCGTAGACGCTCAACTTTCAACCTTACACTTTATTTTTCCTCTTCAAATGGCTCTATGTGGTTCTATTTCTTCACCGAACTTAAACTGGCAAATTGGGCCAAGAAACATGTTCAAATTGGGTTCTTCTATGAACTATGATACCACAATTTCGTTATCATTTTCTGGGAGTGACTCCATGGGTCTTAACTTGAGGTTTAACCTTACTTCAACTCGTGTTGCTAAGACCAACAGGTTTAGGAACCATGTTTCTCCATTGAAGGTAGTTTGCATCGATTATCCACGTCCTGAGATTGAAAATACAGTTAATTTCCTTGAAGCTTCATACTTGTCTTCCACCTTTCGTGCTTCTCCGCGTCCAACCAAACCCTTGAAGGTTGTTATTGCTGGTGCAGGTAACAAATAGTAATACCTATCTCCTTTTATGTATCAAATTTGTAACTTTGATATCAAATTTGTTCTTTTTCTTGCTTTTATTATACTGGCTATTTTCAAATTAGTACGTGTAGTCTGTTTGGATAAACGACTTTTTTTTTAAGAGTTTATAGCATAAGTGCTTGTGTATAAGCTATTTTTATAGCACAAGGTAAAATTAAGTCAAAATGTTTTTATTATAAGCTATAAGCTATTTTGGATAGCTTATGAAAATTAACTCAAAACAACTTATAGATATGTCATAAGCTTTCCCAAACGTGCTTATGCTAGTAGATAAACTCAACTAAGCCAATCAAACAGACTTTTTATCACATTGTGTGAGATGAGATCCAATGCCAATAAAGAAAAAAGTTTTGGAATTGTAGCATTTTCAATTTTTCATAAAATTTCAAATGAAAGGTACCATATTGTCATGTTGGTTATCTAAGCGAAAATTGATTGTAAAATTATCTCAGGACTGGCTGGTTTATCAACTGCAAAATATTTGGCAGATGCTGGTCACAAGCCAATATTGCTGGAGGCAAGAGACGTTCTAGGTGGAAAGGTTTTCCGGCTAATTTAATCCCATTAGTCAACAAGTTTCTGTTTTGTGCCTTTGTTTTCATCTTTTCAGCTTGGTGTTCAATTAAATACGAAACTTTTTATTATTTGCCTGTTGCTTGATAAAATAATGGAATTGTTGGTTTTGTATGATCAATAATACAAGTTCTTGTTTTATGAATTGATTTTCTGAGACTTTAGAGTGGTATTGTTTAACTTCACCATCAAGCTTGTCGAAGATTCAACAGTGTGTGCAAGTTATTTATTAGCTCAATTTTAAATTTGTTCATATTATTGTCTCGTTTTCTAAGGTTGCTGCATGGAAAGATGAAGATGGAGACTGGTATGAGACCGGCCTACATATTTTCTGTAAGTTCATTAAAATTTCAAATTAGCCATTGGCACATGTATTGAACTATTTTGATATTTCTTTTTAGTTTTTCATTATAAATGAATAATGTACTGGAACTCATGTCTATTATTTAATCAATATAGTCATCTTAATTATTTGAGTCCTTGTTTATAGTTACCCTTGTTTGACATTTTCTTTTTCTTTTTCCGGAAGTTGGGGCTTACCCTAATGTGCAGAACCTATTTGGAGAACTTGGTATTAATGATCGGTTACAATGGAAGGAGCATTCCATGATATTTGCTATGCCAAGCAAGCCTGGAGAGTATAGTAGATTTGATTTTCCAGAAGTCCTTCCATCTCCATTAAATGGTAAGATCTAATGCTTAATGTATGGTTGTATATTCATATAAGTATAACTACCTGAAGTTGAAGTCTCTTAAATGCACATGAAATGCCTTCTATTTTTAAAAAACGTACAATACTGGAATTTACATTTCTGCTGCAAGATGTATAAATACGTTAATACTATCTGGCAATTTTCCTGCCTATGTTATGGCTAGTGTGCCTCAAAAACTGAATTCAGATTAAGAAAGAATCGTTAGAATTAATTTGAATATATTTTATTCATTTTGAAGCTATAGGTTTAGTTTTTTATTATAATGGAAGGAAAAGGAATACAATGATATGATACGCCACTCCATTTTTTTAGCATAGATAAATTGCTCTATGGTATGATCAAGATATTACAAGATCTCTTTTTCATATATTCTTAGTTCTAACACATTTGATAATCATTGAAAACACAAATTGGGATCAAGGGTTTTGGTGTTTAAAAGTGATTCTTAATTATTTGACTTCTTTTTTTTTTCTTCACTAATCTGGTTTGCAGGACTGGAATATATTCTCTTTTAAAAGGAACCAACTTATTTTCTTCTTTCATGTTTACCAGTGTTTACTAGTTGCATGCTGTGAATGTGATAACAGGAATATGGGCAATTTTGAGGAATAATGAGATGCTGACGTGGCCAGAGAAAATTAAATTTGCAATTGGACTTCTGCCTGCTATGCTTGGTGGACAGGCGTATGTTGAGGCTCAAGATGGTGTTTCTGTTAAAGAATGGATGAGAAAGCAGGTATAGCAATTCTCTTGATTCCATAACTATCACATTCCATTAATAGGTTTATGTGACATAGCTATATATCACCAGTCAAGGTCATGGCCCGTTGTGACTTGAAAACTCCACCTTAACAGATTGCAACTTCTCATGGTCTATACTTATTGCAAATAGTTTGAGAATAACACATTGTTTACTTCATATTAGGGCATTCCCGAACGTGTAACTGATGAAGTGTTCATAGCAATGTCAAAGGCCCTAAACTTCATCAACCCTGATGAACTTTCAATGCAATGTATTTTGATTGCTTTAAATCGATTTCTTCAGGTATGATAATTTCCTTTTCTTAAACATTACTCTGCCTGCATAAGCATGCATTTAACAAGGCCATTTCATTGATATCATAATTGAATGGAATCAGATTAGTAATAAACTCATTCTATTTCAAATATAGGGTTTGTGAAACATAGGATCACGTGCTTTTTCTTCTCAACTAATTTGTATATTATTGAATTCTTAAATAGGAGAAGCATGGTTCTAAGATGGCCTTTTTGGATGGCAATCCCCCTGAAAGGCTTTGTATGCCAATTGTTGAACACATTCAGTCCTTGGGCGGTGAAGTTCATCTTAATTCACGCATTAAAACAATTGAATTAAACGATGATAACACAGTGAAGAGCTTTTTACTTAATAATGGGAAGGTGATTGAAGGGGATGCTTATGTGTTTGCAGCACCAGGTATGTTTATAAAACTTCCACCCTAATAAATTAATTTTAGTTTTAATATATGTTTAGTCTCTGCAAATATAGAGGTTTTTGGTTTTAATCTCTGAAAGTTTTTTCATTTGAATTTAATCCATGCAAAATCATATACTTTCATTTTTAGTCCCTAACGTTAATTACCGTTACAAAATCAATGAGGTGGCGAGCCTTGATGTGTCGTTGCTGAATCAGATTAATAAATAAGCAATCGTTGATGACTCATTATTTCAAAAAATAAAATCTAAAATTCTTCATCTTCATCCTCATCTAAACTACCCCCTATTTCTTCAACAAAGCTCAAACTCAGAAAACGAAAGCTCAAAAATCTGCACACCCTTCAGCTAAAACCAAATACATCTTAACACCAAAGTTCCACCAAGACCCAATATCCACATCCATTTTTTCCAAATCCCCCCTCCCCCAACAACCCCAAACACTTCCCACCTCATATGTTCCCTAACCACTCTAATGCCCAGCTATAAACAAGGTCGCAGTGAGGGTGAAGAGAAAAAGATTCCCCCTATCAATGCCTCCTCCTTCAACGACCCCAATCTCAATCCACCACTCCACCAATGTCCCAAACCAGCTACTCCTTTAATTCCCAATTCTCATCCCTGTGATCCTCTTCTTCCTCACAAGTCTCCTTTGGGGTGTGTCGGTGTGAAATAAAAAAATGCAAGAGAAGAAATATTAGGGTGTTTTTGTTTTCTCTTTATGGGGGAGATTACAGCCAGAGATTTGTTTGGTTTTGGATGAAGATTGTGCTAATTTTTTATTTTTTTTATTTTCTGGGTTGAATTTTATGTTGAAAAATTATGTGCAGACCGTATTGGAGATGAAGAATTGTAGATTTTTTTTTTTAATAATTAAAAATAATGAGTCATCCAGGATTGTGTATTTAAGAGTTGGATTCAGCAACGCCACATCAACTACCGTATGCCTCCTTGTTGTTTTTATGATGATAATTAACGCCAAGACCAAAAATGAAAGTTTTCCAGGGATTAAATTCAAAACAAAAAAAAATCATAGGGACTAAAACTAAACATCTATATTTGCATGGACTAAACATATATTTATACCACTAATTTTTTATCGGCATTCTTGGTCTCCATCTCTTCACATTTTTGAGGATTTTTCCCTTTGGAACAGTGGATATTCTGAAACTTCTTCTACCTGAGAACTGGAAAGGGGTTCCTTATTTCCAAAGATTAGATAAATTAGTTGGAGTTCCAGTCATAAATGTTCACATATGGTAAGTAATGTGGCTTTTGATGTTAGAAAAACTAAAGTCCGAGCAAAAGTTATGCTCCAAATTTTTGTTAAATTATTATGGTCATTATTATTTTATTATCAAATATATAAACTCTCATGTTCACTGAAAATTTTGGAATAGAAATCTGTGGCTGAGGTATTTGTCTCAAATTTTATTAATGAATAGTTTCGGTAAATGTGCAAGTTATATCTTCTTTGACTGGTGTAATAAAAAGTATCAAAATAAGATAGTTGTGGAAAAACCTATTTCAACCTGTAAAATAATCACTGGCACTAACGGATGCAGAAATATACTTTTGTTATTGTGAAAAAACTCCTTGTTATATTGACATATCTTCTCAGAATTCAGAATAATAACAAAATTAGTTTGTAATATTTGTCTGTGAGGATTATATTATCAGCTCCACCAACGTGCTGACATATTATATTTACATATTAAATTTTCAGGTTTGACAGAAAACTGAAGAACACCTATGATCACCTTCTCTTTAGCAGGTTTTCCTCTCACTTTAAATGCCTGTGATGTCTCGAAGGGATAAAATAAAAAATTGATGTTCACTTAATTTCTCTTTTGATTTTTGTGATAGATAGACACATAGTTTGGTTCTAATTGTGTTGTGTGTGTTTCAAGTGCCTGAGGTTTTTAGCTATGTAGATCACTTGTTTTGTGTTGTGTGAAATGGACCTTTTTCTTTCTTTGCATTCCTGATAGCACTTTTGGATTATAAATACATCATTTCATCAACTCACTTCTACAATTTATATTTTTTCGTCATGCAGAAGTCCCCTTCTGAGTGTATACGCCGACATGTCGGTAACTTGTAAGGTAAAAGTCACCACTCAAATGTATTTTCTCTATCCATGCCAAAGTTGTGGTCTCAATGCTCTAGACTAGCATATACCTGTATATGGTTGTATTAAATTGAGGCACCTACATGAATTAAGATAGTAGATAAACAGTAAACGCAGCACAAATTATTTCAATTTTTTATTATATGTGATCAAATTTCTTCATATAAATATTGGTTTGCTTATCGCTGAACAATGGAATGCTGTTTGGTAACTGTGTTTAGGAATATTATAACCCAAACCAGTCTATGTTGGAGCTGGTTTTTGCACCAGCCGAAGAATGGATTTCACGTAGCGATGAAGATATTATTGATGCCACCATGTCTGAACTTGCCAAACTATTTCCTGATGAAATTTCTGCAGACCAAAGCAAAGCAAAAATTGTTAAGTACCACGTTGTTAAAACACCAAGGTTTGAGTCCCACTGAATTGGATTATTTCTTTTAACTTCTTTTTCTAAACATATACTGAACTTATGATATTTTCTTGTCTTCTGAATCCTGATGAACTGACTACAATGTTTCAGGTCGGTTTACAAAACTGTTCCGAATTGTGAACCTTGTCGTCCCAAACAAAGATCTCCTATAGAAGGTTTCTATTTAGCTGGGGATTATACAAAACAAAAATATTTAGCTTCCATGGAAGGCGCTGTTCTTTCTGGGAAGCTTTGTGCACAGGCTATTGTACAGGTAAAATCTGTCACGAAAACATCTACATAATTTGCAACAGAAGGATAAAAGATTCATCAGCAAGAAATGCTAAATTTTGAACACATTTGAAATTATAATTTGATGCGAAGAATAGTATCCTTGAGAGTTCCACATTGGGCTAAAAAATGGTTGAGTTGGTGGTGAATGTTTCTCATCTTACAAATTAGTTTTGTATTGTTGCTAAATATATGCAGGATTCGGAGCTACTTACTGCTCGTGGCCAGAAAAGAGTAGCTCAAGCAAGTACTGTTTAACAAAAACAAGATTTGAAGATAAATTCTGGTAAGAGTACAGGAGTATCATAACAACTTTGGCATTGGGGGAGACCTTGATTTCGCTGATTGATTTACCATATCAGTTCATACAAAGGTTGATTCCAGGAAAATATTTGGACGATGATATGTCATGCGGTTAACTCTAGGGAAATGCCAATATGAGCATATAGAAGTTCATGACTTCTTTATTTTTAGTGTGGCCAACACCTGAAATCTGATCCCTTCCTAGTCATTGTTGTCATGTTTGTAATAATATCCTGTCACAATTTATTATTTAATCTTGTATACCCAGTGTTTTTTAAATTGATGTACTATCATGTATATTTATTTATCAGCCAAGTCCACTTTTTTCAAAACTTTTGGGGTGAGCAGCAAAATATTCCCAGAAGGGCATCTCTAGAACGAATAAAATCAACAAGTCCAATAATTCTCGTTGAAAAATTGTTCTTAATCGAAGCAGTTAGTTGTTTTCAATATATCTAGAACGAATCAACTATCTCCTATCGTAAAGTTTCTTACATTTTCGATAATGTAAATAAATATATAAACTTAAATAATTTGACATATTTATAAGTCTAGTTGTAAAATAGACATTAGATAAATTATTTGGATTCTCTACAATGTCATCTTAGATTTCAAATAAAATTTATATTATGAATAAGACAATAAAATTTATATTATGAATAAGACAGTTAAAATTTAATTTGCTAATAATATTAACATGTCATCACATATTAAAGAAATCTCAATTATTTCGAGAGTTTAATCCTACACTCCCACAATGAGGAAACCTTAAACTGACAAAAAAACAGTAGGTGGTTAAGTAGAGTTAAACATGTCATCACATATTTTCAGAAGGTTGTGTCATTATAGAAAGTCTAGTCAGATTAAGTTTATTTGCACTTTTTTGTTTGATTTTTGAACGAATATAATTCGGGTTGATTGATTTAATTTGTTTTAGAATCAAACATAAAAAATAAAAATAAAAAATCAATTTAAGTTATCTGGATTAACTCTTGAGACTGATTTGCTAGTCACTGTTCACACTTGTTCTTGATATTAATTAGCCCAACAATTTAAAAAAAAAATAAAATCGGGCCAATTATGATAATTTATTTAAAAGCCTTAATGAAGGCGATGGAGGAGGAGAAAAGATGTTGGTGGTGGAAGAAATGACACGTGGAATGTAAATTCTATCGCTTATTTTTTATTCTATTATTATTATTATTATTATTATTATCCAAAATCCAATCCAAATTGATTTGTTCAATCAAAAAGAAAAAATAGTATCAAGAGAAGTGAGTGTGGGTTTGAAGTTGGAGTGGAATGGCCATCTTCTCTACAACCTTAGGTTCCTTCGCTTCCATATCCTTCCTCTCACATTCACAACCCGACTATTTTTCTTCTTCTACCGTCAATCCATTCACTTTCCCCAAATTCCCCCACAAGTTCGCACCTTCCCAATGCCATCATCGTCATAAAATCTTCGTCTCTTGTAGTAGTAATAGTAGTAGTGATACCCACATCGATGAATTCGACAGTGGTCTTCTTCAACGCCCTTCTGCTCCTGACACTTACGAAGCCCTTCGCCAAGCTCGGGTCTGTCTCTCTTTCTTCATTCAATTCTCTTTTTCTTAATCACTAATTATTCATTTTTAATTACATTTTTAGCTTAATTTTAAACTACTGGTCATAACTTTTCTTTTACCCTAACTGCATGTTAGGTTTCAAATTTTAATTATTGCATGCTACTGCATTTACTATTTTGGAATTTAAATTGTGACCTAGCGAGTTATTGAGTCTAAACATAATTATCAGTTTTGCATTCATGTCAATTTCTACCACAACATTATATCTAATGATGTGTTCGCCAACTGGGGTTGGCACATATGGTCTGAAATTCTCTGTTGATAGATTATATGTAAATTCTATTGTAAATCCTGGAAGGTTGATGGTGGTTCCGGTTGTCTCCCTTAGTTTAAATTTAAAGTACTACCAATGAAGTATGTGTTTTGTTCTAAAACTTCATTTCTGCAATGAAGTAGAGATCGTCAGATTGGAAGGCTGCAAACGCATATAAAGATAGCGGACTCATTTACAATGGTAGAGTTGAGGGTTCTAATGCTGGAGGCTTGCTGCTTCGGTTTTACTCTATCATGGGCTTTCTCCCATACCCACAGATGAGCCCATTGCATTCTTGTAAAGGTATTTCTTCCTTATTGTTTCTCGCATGCTTCTTATTTTCCTCTTTCCCTAAAGGCATCAGTCAAGAAGGGTTAAAACTTTGTATTTGAACATTCTCAATAAAAATTAATAATTATGGCTTTGGTATCCTTAACCTATAATACTATACAGATGTCGTTTAGTCACTTAGTTGTATGGACTGTGGATATATTTTAGTTGCTCAAATTTAGTCATAATAGCATGTGCAATTTCTGTTATTGACTTTTTGCAACTTTGTTCCTTTTTGTGCAGCACCAGAGAAAACTATCCAAGAAATTGCAAGAGACTTGCTCGGTTCCATTTTACCAGTGAAGGTATTTATATTATTTAGCTAATGAATACCTTACTTTTCCACTGTGAATCCAACACTATCTGTGGCTTCTTTATCTGTTAGTCCAGAAGCTTCGATGTAAAAGAATCATTATTCCCTGAATCTTGAAAACTAATGTATATTCTTGCAGTACAAGAGCCATATTATTTGAGCCATTTCAAGCACTATCTGAACCTTAAAATGTGGCAAATTCTTAATTCTTGGATATTTTATATTTGAATGTATTTAGTGGTTACTGCATCAGTTTGATATCGTAATCCTTTTAAAATGCCGAATTAGGTTATAATATTTTGAACCTGCTTGCTAGGTTTAAACAAAGGGTTGTTTTGAATTTTAAAATGATGACAGTTTCTTTTGACTTTAGGTAATAATAGTAGATGAAGATAAAAGGAAATTAGTCTTATCTGAAAAGGAAGCTTCCTGGTTTAAATATTCAAAACATGTCAACATAGGGGACATTTTTGAAGCAATAGTTGGTTCTGTTGAGGACTATGGTGCTTTTGTTCATCTGCGCTTCCCTGATGGTAACTACTATGCTTGTATATTTATGGTATCTTTTTTCAATTCATCCTGGAAAAATACAAGTAACATCACCAAATGCTGCAGGTCTTTATCATCTTACGGGACTGATACATATCTCAGAAGTGTCATGGGATCTAGTTCAAGATGTAAGAGACTTCTTAACAGAAGGCGATGAAGTGAGGGTCAAAGTTATAAGTATTGATAGGTGAGATTCCCAATAGTTATGCCTTTTTAAGGAAGTTTTCTATTAATTTTTTTGCTGAAAGACTAAACACATGTCTTAATGTCATTGGGTTACAGGGCTTGTTGGTTGCCCAATTTCCTTGTATAGTAGTTAATTATGTTGTTGGCTTTAACTTTAGTGAAGCCAAATCGGTTTCTTAGCTGTTGAGTGCTTACAATGTCCTACTTCTCATCTGAAAAAGTTAACTATGCTTTACAATAGCGAGGCGATGAAGGTCAAACACTAAACTTTATGGTTACGGAGACTCTGATACCATGTCATAAACTATCCCAAAAACTTAAGTTATTAGGTGGAGGCACGTGGATGGATTTTATATCTAACTTGGATGATGACTTTTTTGCCGCTTGATCTTGCAGTGTGAAATCAAGGATTACACTGTCAATTAAACAGCTAGAAGAAGATCCACTTCTAGAAACTCTGGACAAAGTAATACCTCAGGTTTGTATAAACTAAATGCATACATTGTATAAACTAAAAATCTAGATACACATGTATAATAAATCGATGCATGGATATGGGTATCAAAATGCGTGTGAGTTTGTGAGAATAAGTGGGAACTTGAGTACGATAATGTGTATGAGCATCCGTCTCTCTCAAGACTGTTTTGTAACTCCAAGTTTTATTTTGCAGGATGGCTCAGCTGCTCTGGATTCTTTCAGTGGTAGTAATAGCAGTGACATCGAGCCCCTTCCAGGGCTGGAGACAATTCTTGAAGAGCTACTGCAGGAATATGGGTATGTTCCCATCACTGTTTGAAGTATTCAGCTTCTTGAAATACCCGAACTTGGAGATACATCCATCCCCTGCCCTATATGGTTTCAATAATAAAAAGATAAAATATTATTAATAATGGCTAAGGATAAGAAATCCTCCTATATTGAAAAACGAAAGCAAATGCCTAAGTGACTAAAAAATGTAAATAGCTTCTTAAAGTTAACCTATATCATAAATTGAAATTTACTAAGCACCAAAAAGAAACCATACCTTATCCCATTACAAAAAGACGCCCTTGAAGGCTGCACGGGAAAGAGTTAACAGATAGGTTCAATGGCATGTGGATATGGGGATGAGTGGGCAACCAAGGCAATATAAGATTAGAATTTCTGTATTATTAAGGATGGTAGAATCTCGCAATAGGTTTATTGAGTGTGGAAAACATGAAATCCAGTAAAGAGAACAAATCCGATAAGTGATAGTTTAAAGGAGATCTAGTAAAATAATAGACAAACTATTAAAGATAGAGTTAGATTTAAAAAGTTGTCTTTAGAGATGATTTATAATTATAATAAGACATTATATATGATGTCATTTGATTAATGTAAAAGATCCCACATTCCCCACCTAATGGGAAATGGTTGTTCTTGTTGACTTCTGTTTTTCTGGAAATTGCTTGATCTACGAGTTTTACATAATAGCTGTTACTGCTGGAAGATTTCTCCTTATCCTATAAGCTAAGAGAAGGTTGAAAACCTAATTCAAATAAGTTTTAAATAATTAATTAAGACTCTATGCTGAGCAAATCCTGTACATATATTGAAAGAATTTCATATTGATGCCACATAATGTAATATTTAATGAGTTACATAAGATGTTGAACTAATTCAACTTGTTGAAATCCATGATAACATGAATTATATTTTATATGATGTGTGCTGACTTATGTGTGGTATGATGACAGCATATATGAAGCAAGAATCAGCCGTCAGGGGTTTGAGAAACGAGTGGTCTCACAAGACTTGCAGCTTTGGCTTTCTAATGTGAGTTTTCAAACTTTTTAATTTGTTATATATAAATAAATTAAAATGGTCTTCTAATTTCTAAATCTTAAATCTTTCATCATCGTAGGCACCTCCCATGGACCAAAGGTTTACTCTCCTTGCTCGGGCTGGAAGACAGGTAAATTTCTTTAGTTAAATAATAAATATTGTTACTTACACATACTACTAATCTCATACTAATAATCTGAGATTTATACAAGTATCACATCCACTTCATGGATCATAAAGAAAATGTTGAGCAAGTTATAACATTGTATGATGCAGGTGCAAGAGATACATTTGAAAACATCCCTTGATCAGGAAGGTATAAAAAAGGCAATACAACGAGTATTGGAGCGTGTTCCCTGAAATCTGATTCATTTTCCTCTCCATAATAATCACAATCATTTTGTACAGCTTTCACATTTATTTTAAAGTTTCAGAAAGACATAATTGAGATGTTGCATTATTATTTTTATCGTGTAATAATGTATTTGTACAACCAATGTGTACCCGTAAAATCCCAAGTCGTGATTTAACCAACTTGCAAAAGGTTTTTCAATTGTAAAAACACTTCATTTAATGACAATTTTCTTTAATTCATTTTCGTTATTCAGAAATGCCGACACCTTACGATTCTACCATCTATTCTCAGCAAATATAATCAATATATATGCAAGCGTGTGTGAAAATGGTACAACAACATTGATCGAATTGGAATATTATTAGTCTCACCCAAAAGACTATTATTGCCATATTATCTTTGTTGCAGAAGTCTTATAAAGGGTGTCCTCTATAAGGTATTATTACACATGTTCATGATCATGTTCATGTTCAAACAAAGACCCTGGTTGCAGAGGGCAGAGGTTCATCATGGTTAAGCTCAACCTCCCTGAGTCTTGTCTCTAGGCCTTTACCTCCGCCATTAGCCAATGGATGAATTCCATGTGCTGGTCCTGTCATATACTCCCTGTTCTTTCTCTCCTTCTCAAAGTCTATCCCCGTACGCTCGGCACACCCTAACCAATACCAATCATCATCAACAAAACTGGAGATTACTTTTTATACAACCAAAAATAGAAGATAAATATAGAATATGTAATATAATGGGAGTTACTTTGAACAAGGTGATCATAGAGTTGGCCATCTCTAGTGAGAGCCATCATGAGTTGAGGTATCCCAAGTGGAAGAGCATCACCTCTATCAACTTGCCAGAAATGGTAGACTTTACCATAAGTCTTGCAAACTTTCTCCATGTCTTTGTGCTCAATTGGAGAAGGGACATTTGGCATGAAGAAGAAACCACTCTTTACCTCAAACATATGAGAGTGCCAGAGAGGCTTCTCCTGGTCCGGCAGAGTCAAGAAGAGATTCTCAGAGATAACATATTCAAGACCTATAAGCCTCGCATTCTTGTCGGGGCTGTCGTAGATAAGACACTGCCTCATCTCCTCGTTTTGGTGCCCGCAATAGTGGTGTGCCTCCACTTGCCTAGTCATGTCGTGGGAGTAAAAATGAAACCTACAAACAAAATCATCAATATATATATTTTTTTTTCATGAAATAAAAATAGTTTAAGATAGATGATTGTATTTATGTATAAAGGGTTTACGCGCAAAGATGTTGGTGGATTTTGTTGATGGGACCGAAACCTTGGATAGTAGAAGTGACGGTCTCAAGGAGGGAGGTGGTGGTTTGAGTTGGCTCGCCGGGTACTTGAGATTGGTCGTTGTTGGTCGACATTTTTAGATACGATTGGATGCTTAACTTTTCTTAGTTTAGATTAGATGATAGATAGATGGATGGCATTTATGTATGCATGATTACTTACTAATGTCTACATGATCACCGTGGCAGTGTGATCTTAGAAGGAATTTACTCATACATGCAGCTTTACGCGTGGTTCAACAACTTCTAGACGTGGCAATATTTACATATTTAGTGGCACCACCGTAGTTCGATTATTGTGTGACGAAATGAAGATTAATAAGTCCATTCGTAATGCTGGATGTTTTATCTATTTAGTTAGTACATCCTTGTCGTTGATAAATTACTATTTCGATCTCTAACTCAATATGACACTTTCATTTTAATTTTTTATTTAACAAAAAACTCATATGAGTTTTAAATGTTTCTTTCTTTAGTTTCTGATATTAATTTTTCTCTCTCCTACGTGAGTCTAATGAACAAGTAGGGACCAAATTAACATTAAATTTTAAAAAATAACATTTAATTGTGATTGTGCGAGGGGACTCGAAAGGAGGGAAATTATTATACATTGTGTGGTTCTAATTTCTTAACACAATTTTTTTTATTTAAATTTTCATTTTGTTATTTTTATTTTTTATAAATTTAATGTTAATTTGGTCTCTATCTATTCATCAGATCCACGTAGAAGAGAGTGATATTACTCAACCGCATTCAGATACATTTCATCTAACAAAATAATTAACATTAGAAATTAAAATGATAAACTTTTAACTGAGTCAAAAACTTATATAAATTTTTTATTGAGTCAAAGATTGAAATGAAAGGCCTCTATCTAGTTAAAGACTAAAATTATAATTTACCTCTATTGTGGAGAATTTATTTTGAATGTCTATGAAGAAGAGTGGCTATATGAAAGCACCATCTCTCTTAACAAAACATCTCTCTTAACTTTTTGTGGATTCTACGTAATAAATTGTATTAAATAAATGAGTATTTTAGTGATATAAAGATATTAGTATGACTTATTTAATATTTTTTTTTAGGCACTAGGTTGGAGAGATTGAGTGTTTATCAAAAGTTGTTTTTAAAAATTATAAAATGAGTAATATGTGACCTGTTTAAATATCCAAACACGTATGATTTACTGTGGATGCAAGTAGTTAGTAAGAGCACCACAATGAAGTAGGTTTCGCTTGTACGCATTCCTCATTTTATAATCTTTTAACAACAATGCTTCAAAAGTTTAGTCTCAATCTCTTCAATCTAGCACTCAATTTGTTTTATTAAATTAATCACATTAATAATTTTATATCATTACATTCCAACGATATATATATATATATAAAAGATATTAAATGACAAGATGTGATGGTTAAATTATAATTATACATTCATACATATAGTTATAATTAAAAATTATTTAAGTGACGTATAATTACTTAAAAAATTATAATTTTTTCTTCTAATCATAGTTATTTATATATAGTTGTATGTGATCTTCTATTTACTATAGGAGTAATTCTTTCTATTTACTATAAGAGTAATTCTTTCTATTTAATAACTTAATATAAACGATAGATTTCACTAATATAACTGTCAAATTAAAATTCTTATTGAAGAGATCAATTTTACAATTATTTTTTATAAAATTTTAAAACTATATAACACCACATTAAATAATTTCAAATAAACGTATAATTAATTTTTTAAAAATATAATTAAATATCGATGATTATATTATATAACTAT
>JBBPBT010000685.1:6124928-6135998 GCA_037974875.1 Cicer bijugum
AGAATAACTTATGATATGGTTACTCTATAATAAGTGGATATTCACTCTCTTTCTATATAGTGATATTTATTTTAAGGAAAATGGTAACAAGTGACTCAAAGACATTTATTAAATATATAAAGATAAAACTTTTGCATTAAAAAATATATTAAAATTTATATATTCAACTATTCAATACTTAAAATTTATTATTTTTAATATAAAATTTCTACTTTATACATTTGTTACATGGAACGTCACATCCAAACCAACCAAAAGCAAAATTGCAAACCGATATAAAAAAATCAAAAAAAATTACATAAAATTAAATATTATTGAATGAATTTGAAATTTCTTTTGTGAAAATTATGAGAATCATATTTTAGATTTATTTTTAAAAATCCAAACAAACCACATTTATAATTTTTAATTCTATCTTTTTATTAATATGAGATATTGCATTAAACAATTATTTATAAATTTTAATTAGTTTTTAATAATACATATTTATTTAAGTTAATATATTTTTATTATTATTTTATATAATTCAAATATAATCAATCTATATTATTTTATACTATTAATTTAGTATACTATATATATATAATATATAATATCTTACTTGTTACATTAATATAATTTTATAATATTATTAAAATAATATATGATAAATTATAATTTAAATAAACTACTTATTTAATTTAAATTGTATTAACTTAGACAACTTCAGATAGTAAGAATCGGAACAATTGGTCAACTCCTCTCTCCATCATTCACCGCTTAACGCAGCTGATGTTGCAATCTTAATGTTGTTTTGTCTTGGAAGATGAAGATCAGAAAAGTCTTCAGTAATTAAAGACTCTTATGAAAAAGATTCATTGACCGAAGACCAAGTGACGAATATGGAACACAAAGTTGACAACGCATGTTTCTTATTTCTTTTTAGTGCATGGAGTACTAGTATTAGTATACACAAAACTTCAACAAGTTTTTAGTTGAAAATAATTGCTCTAACACTCTCTTTCCTGTATTTATTCTATTATTTTGCGAAATACATTTGAGTCGGACCATTTCTAAAATAGTGAGATTTATGTGTACTTTAAAGGTTTATGATTTAAGAAGAGAGATATAGAGAAAAAGGATAATATATTAATAATATAATAGAGGAAGAAAGATATAAAAAGTAAATAAAATATTAAATATATCAGTTTATATTTATTTTTGCATAACAATTTTTAAAATTCAAACAATAATAACATGAATTAAGATTGTTTGTGTAGTAAATAACTTTATTAAAACATGTCACTACAAAATTTAAATTTTAAATATTCAGTTACATGTCAGTAGTAGACTAGTAGTAGTATATATCATAATCAAAACTACTTTTTTAAATATTTGTTTTTGCGGCGTGGCACTTCCGTCCTTTTAGTAAGTTTAAACTTTGTGCTTAAGTTCAAAGCTCGTTTATTTACACTTTACTAGTATACACTAATAATATTCTTTTCTCTTAAAATATTTATTGATTTTTCCTGTCAAAGAAAAATTTATTAGTTTTTCTTAAATTATTCTGCTGGTTAATAGTTACATTTTTTTTTTTGTCAATTACTACGTTTTTCAATTCGAGCCCTACTTTTGCTCGTATTATTAATTGAATTTAATGCACATATGTAAATTATTTATATTGCATTGAACAAGAGACCTATATTTTTTTACTTCTTTTGTATTATATTAGTAAGTTCGCGTGTAACTGGAAAAAAAAATGTTACTTAAAAAAAAATTATATTATATTAGTAATTTTGAAATACAATTACAAAAATATGATAATTTAGAAAAAAAATGGTGAAAATTTAATTGGAGCTTCGTGTAAAAACAATCTAACATGATAGATATAATTGAAATCCTTATAAATTTAATTAATGGTAAGAAAATCCTAGTAAAAATATTTTACCTAAACAATAGCTCTGTCTATGGAATTTGATATGAATTATGAGGAAACGGATTAATTAGAGAAGAATGTGACATTGAAATAAAGGCGCAGACCAGGTCCATAGTCAAACCAAACCGCTTGGCAATAAGTCACGTTTGGCAGCAATCCACTGTGTGTGTATATATACATAATACATGTCATCAATCATAGCTATAGCGATAGCTAGTACTTCCTTCAATTTTAACCTACTTTTGAATTTTTGTGGTTAATTTGTGATGGAAGATGAGGGTGGTAGTTTGTTGATGTTTCCAATGGAGAAGAGTGCTTTGGAGTGTTTGGGTAAAGGTTTTGATCTAACAAGTGATTTTCGAATGAAATTTTCTAAAGGAATTACAAATGGTGGGAGATTAGTGGTCATTGATGAAGTTAACAAAAGAGATATTATGATTCCAGGTGGAGCTACAATTCCTGATATTTCAGAAGATATTCGATGTGACAAAGGTGATCGTCTTCGCTTCAAGTCTGATGTTCTTCAATTCAATCAGGTTCGTCTTTCTTTCCAAACTTCTCACACGTTCATGTTCTTTTACTTGTCTGTCTTCCAAATAATCTCCCTATGTTTTTTTTTTATATTTTTTAGCAAGGATGGTGATGGGTTTGTCTTTTATTTATTGGCATCACATACATGGATGGAAAATTACCATGTATAAGTTCCATGTATTTGTTTAACAGATGTGTTTTTTTGGACACAACTGTTATATATATTGGAAGATGTTTTATTTGGACACAAAATGTTCACATCAAAACCATATACTTATAAGGTGGTGTCTCATTTGTGTAAACAACTTCTTATTTTAATAAAAATAAAAATCTTTAAATCATGGAATACTGATCATTTTGAGAATGTTATTATAAATAAATTGCAATTTTAACAAAACATTAAACATTTGTTATATGACTTTTTCTTTACTTGCAGATGTCTGAGTTGCTTAATCAGAAATCAGGCATTCAAGGAAAAATTCCATCTGGCTATTTTAATGCTATGTTTGATTTAAGTGGTGATTGGTTTCGTGATGCTCAAGACATCAAATCTCTTGCTTTTGATGGTTACTTCATTTCCCTTTACTATTTGCACTTAACTGCTTCACACCTTGTACTGCAAGAGGAAGTTAAAAAGTCTGTTCCACCAAACTGGGATCCAGCTTCATTAGCGAGGTAACCAAGCACAATGTCACACTAATCATTCATTTGAGTAGATAGAGTTATGAAGAGTCCTACAAGTGGGTGACATATTCGACTTTAGAGACCGATTTTGTAGTGTTGAGTTAGACTCGACCCAAATTTTAAAATCATATCAGAGTTTATCCATAATCTATTGGATTACCCGCTATCGGGTCACTCGATCATGGTCCAAATGTTCAGTTTGGATTTGAGTGATGTTAACAGTTCTACATTCGATTAGTTATGACATGAAAATATATTTATATTTTATAAGCATACATCAATCACTTTACAAGCCCTTATTATAGGGTTGAATCTTTAATTTTAAGAGATATTGACACCATTTTGGGATTATGAGTGTTGCATGATTTTGGCTTAATAATCAAGTATAATGTTGCTGATCAGTTTTGTTAGGCAGGTTTATTGTGACATATGGTACACACATAATAGTAGGTATGGCTGTTGGAGGTCAAGATGTTATTTGTGTCAAACAAAAACATACTTCAAAGCTTCCTTCTGGTGATCTCAGAAGACATTTAGAGGATTTAGGAGATTTTTTATTTTCAGATTTAAGAAGCCCTTCACTACTACAGAGAAAGACAACAATAGAAACCAAACAAAAAGTATGTATAGCACTTTATTATATAATAAAATTCTTACTTCATATTATGTTACTTATCTGTTGATGCAATTTCTGTCTAGGTTCCTGAAGTTTTTAATCGTGTGATGCAATCAACCACAATGCAGTTCACAAGTATTTCAGAATCTTCAACCAAAGATGTAAGTCACAAAAAGAAAAATTATTGCCATTTGATAATTTGAATGAATAATTGTTGGAGTCTTACTGTTATTGTTATGGAATAGGGTCTCACTGTTATTTCCTCAAAAAGAGGAGGAGATGTGTTTAAGCACAGTCACTCAAGTTGGCTCCAAACAATGGCTTCTAATCCTGAAGCAATCCACTTCAAGTTTGTTCCTATTTCATCACTTCTCACAGGAATTCCAGGAAGTGGCTATCTTAGTCATGCAATCAATTTGTATTTACGATGTAAGTTCTTCTTTCTCAGATTGAACAATAATGCAATAGTCTCTCTACTATTTTTATCTATATCCTTTTTATTTTTGTCTCAATGATTCAATTTACCATAATGTTGATAAGCTCCAAAATAAAGGACTGTATATGCATGAGTTTCAAAGCCATTATTTGTTATTTATCTCCATTTTCTATTTTTTAACATTTAAGGTCTCAGTCACAACACTTCATTTGATTTACTTGTTCATTACAGATAAGCCCTCTCCAGAAGACTTGCAATACTTCTTGGAGTTCCAAATTCCCAGGGAATGGGCACCCATGTTTTCTGAGCTGCCTCTGAGGCATCAACGGAAAAAGACTTATTCTCCTCCCCTGCAATTTAGTTTTATGTCTCCAAAGCTTCATGTCAACTCTAAACAGGTAATTTTAACCAAAACCCTTCCTAATTAAGCAATACATGTGTTGGCGTATTACATGTGTTTGACTTTACTGTTATATTTGAGGTTGATATTAGCTTTAACATCATGAACTATGATTCATGATCTCAAGTTCTCACCCCTTTATGCTTTATTATTACCAATTTAATAATTATGCACCGATAATGTAAAAAAGTTTCACATGTCAAATCATATTCACTGTTGTACTGTGTTATAATATTATTTTCATAAAATATCTGCACACTATCTACATAGTGAGATATGATTAAATGTCCATGTAGCACTTTTTCAGACTTACATTGCATAGTAATTAAATCATATCATTATTACATATGACATTATGTGATTATTGCTAATGATATCATTTAATACAAAAATATATCAGGTAGTATGTGAACAAAAACCTGTGGTTGGCCTCAGGTTGTACTTGGAGGGAAGGAAATCTGATAAACTTGCGGTACACATACATCATCTTTCAAGCCTCCCAAATACAATGACCCTCTCTTCAGATACCACAACCTCAGCTATGTGGCGAGGATCCGACGGTGATGAATCCAGTGACAACTTTGCGGAACCAATAAGATGGAAGCGATTCGCACACGTGTGCACCTCAGTGGTTAAGTATAACCCTAACTGGTTGCAAGAATCAAATTCAAGCGGCGTTTATATTGTAACCGGTGCACAACTCATTAGCAAAGGGAATTGGCCGAGGAATGTGCTTCATCTGTGCCTTCTCTTCACTCACATACCCAATTGCAGCATCAGGAGAACAGAATGGGCTGCTGCACCAGAGGCTTCAAGAAAATCAACTTTCTTCACGAATCTAAGCACAACATTTTCATTCACACAACAAAGTGTTACTGCTACACAGAAGCAGGCTCAGCAGCAGGCTCCAACAACACTTAACTCTGGTGTTTATCCAAATGGGCCACCAGTGCCTGTTCGTTCAGCTAAAATGCTTAAATATGTGGAGACAAATGAGGTTGTGAGGGGCCCACATGATGCTCCTGGACATTGGTTGGTTATTGCTGCTAAGCTTGTCACAGAAGGTGGTAAAATTGGATTACAGGTAAAGTTTGCATTGTTAGATTACTAGATTACATGCAGAGAAATATTGTAAAAAAAGGGAAATGTAATTTGTTATTTTGCTTAATTTTTTGTGTGAAAGTACATGCAGATCATGTGTACATATATAGGACTCCTTTGTATAGTATATAATATAGTACACAAAATGAGTGGTGGAAGTTGACATTCGCCGATAGAAAAATCAAAATGTGGCTATTCTGCATTCATTTATTTTACTTTGCAAACTACAATTATCAACCATCTAGTGAAAAAGTTGAGAAGAATAAAGTAATTGAATTTGAATCCCCAAGTAATCCAATTAATCATAATTCAATTTGGATATAGCATGGCTCATTAATTTAAACATGTATTTTTTTGAAAATAAGTGTCTTTTTTTAAAAAATATAAAAAAATAAAATTTAGTCCCAAACAAAGTGTTTTCTTTTGTCCAGGAAATAAATAAATACTCCTGATATCTTGATTGCTAATGGTGACGAACCGCCAATCCTGCTAGGCTTTTTGTTTCTGATTTTCTTAATCATCACTAGTGTTGCTAATCATCCAACTTTACTTGGAAATAAAGGAAATGTTAAAAGATGTTCAGCCCTTGGCTTGGGTCAAATTATTTGATGGCAGATAAGATTGTATAATGGGTCAAATTATCAATCAGTCCTCTTTTATTGGACTTAGCAGCATTCAAATTCAAATTTAATACATAATCATGCACTTAACTACCATGATGATTGATTCAAAATGAATGGCATCAACTTAACTAATGGAACCTTAACAGAATTACTTGATATTATCAGCTTCATTCCTGTCTTAACTGAAGTAGGATTATTTTATGGTAATTAGAAGAATAATTATGCGAGCACACAATGAACAAGTTAGAAATATAACAGATTAACAGCCTATAATAACTAAACAAGTTGCTGCAAATGATTAGATATGCAAACCAGTAAGGTTTTCTTTGGTAAACTTCGAACTATAGTTTTATTTTTAAATAAAATAACACACACACATTCCACATACGAGTTAGAAATATAGCTCTAGATTGGATTTCACAATTACAAAAGTTAAAATAATTATGAAAAAGAATAAGGAAAATGAAATATCATCTCAGTGGAAGGACTTTTCTTAAGTTGGAAATGAAATATCATCTCAGTCACAGTTGTACACATCCAAAACTAATAGATTGTTCAAGGAATTCAAAGAAAATTTCAAACAATCCACCAATCACTCATAAAGTGCTATAATGACATTTAATAGATTGAAATTTTGGTTGATGTTCTCATTGGTAGTTCAAATAGTTGAACTAAGATATGCGAACGCTTATAAAAAAATGAAAGGAAAAAAATAGTTGCTGATAATTTGGTAGGTGAGGGTAGAGATCCAATATTAGTGCATATTTCACGGTGGAATTCGCAAAAATTATTGTATGTCCACAAAATTATTGTATGTCTTTTCCTTCTTTAATTTCCTTTTTCTGATTCAAGCCGTTAGCAAAGAGTAAGTGCCCCTACATATTGGAAAAGATTATGGACCACCAATGCTTGTTGATATCCATTTGTTAGAGTAAGTGGCCCAACATATGGGAACAGATTGGAAAATTACTGTATGTCTTTTCCTTCGCTCTTCAAATTCTAACGGTTACTAAAAATCAACACTATGAGCATCTTTTCTTAGACAGTAAAGGTTAAAGAGAGTTTTTGTTTTTTGTTTCTTTTTCTTTTTGGGTCAGTTTTAGTCATTAAAAGAAGGAAAAGAAATCATAGAAAAGAGAGAAGGGGAGGGAGAGGGAGAGGGATTTGACACTGGCATGTAGCAGCATGCATGGCTTTTAACACGAATTGATAAACAACAAGTTGAGTTCCAATCTGTTCCAGAAAGATACAAGATGCCATAGGAACAAAATTCTTCAATAAATTTCTCAAATTTAAATCTCAGTTAGGTGTTCACCAGGTCTTCTGAATTTCAAAGTAGTAACTCACATCCAAGTAGCACTTTCGATCGTCGTCTACAAACTGAACCAACAAAAATTTGAGTTACTTAATTCTTCCTATTTATCAAACTAGTACTATGTCACCCCAAAAGTTATAATAAAAGCAAAACAAATAAGAAAAACAAATTCTTAATTAGAGTTGTTTGAAAATTTTACCTTGGTTCTTGCTGAATAAGTTCCCCTAGCAAATATACCAGAAGGAGTAGTTTCTTCTTCCAATTCATATATATATGGTTCTTGTTGAGGACTAAAAGTTCCCAACATTTTTTTTCTGCTATCCACTGTTAAAACAAAATAAATTCACTTAATCCATGTAACAAACTAAGGCAATCAAATCATGCATATATGTAATTAAATCAAATTCACTATCATGAATGACAATTTATTAAAAGTAAACACAACAGGAGTCCTCCTCACCTCTAACCCCAACTTTCCAGACAATATTGGTGTATTTGAGACCAGAAACGATATTGTTCGAAACAGTGAAGGTGAATTTCATGCGGCATTGGCTTCCTTCCTTAAGAATGAAGAGACTCTTCTTAGGATCATTAGTAAATGGAATTGGTAGTACAAGGTCAGGCCTGTCTGAACATGTTATAGTGAGGCTTTGTATCTTCACTTCTGGATCTTTGCTTTCTGGATTTTAATATTCAACACAAGAAAATGCTTTCAGATTTTCAGGGAATTCAAAACTTCATTAGCATCTCAAATGAAACTTAATAGCATACATAATATTTTAACAAAATGTCTACATCCTCCTAAGCTTCTAATTCTCAAAGACAAACATTTTTCATTTAAATTTTTCATTTCGAAGTAATTTTATTCAGAAGGGTTTTTCTACTATAACTCTCAACACACACAAAATGGTTTACTATTTTAAGTTAATTTCAATTAAATGGTTTATTTTGTTAAAAGAACAAACAACAAAGAAAAGCATCAATGCTATGATGTTAAACAGGATTATCTGAAACAATCGTTGCAGAATTGATCCAGAACAGGTAATAAGAAAACATGAGAATATTGAAGAGGGAAAAACAAGGTACCTCCAACAGAAGATATATCAACACTTCCCAGAAGTTGCTCCTTCCATTTTCTCAAACTTTCATCATCCTTTGAAATACAAAAGAAGAGGTTTAATAATTGAATAAAAATGAGAGTTTAAAATCAAAGGGTATTTTAAAAAACAAATAAAGAAGCTAACTTTATCTTTCTCAAGCTGTTCCTTGAGGGTAAGTTGAGGACCAGGATCCAATTCCCAATCAGATTCCAACCTAGAGTCATCATCATCATCAGGTTCAGTTTGTTCAGCATCATCTTGTTGTTCTTGTTCCTCTAAATGAGGGTTGTAAGGAACATCGTTGGTTGTGGTTGTGGAGGAAACAGAAGCTCCCACGGCGGCAGACATTTTGAACCTCGGAAAATCAGAAGAAGAAAGGAAAAACAAACAAAAAAACCTTAGTGTTCAAAGTTGGTTGTAAAGTGGTGCCAAATTTAGGGGATTTTGTTTGCTAAACTTGGAAGATAGTTTGATTTGCTGTATCATTTTCTTCACCTGGCAATGTCCAATGGATCATTAAGATTCACTGTTTAAGTTTAAGTTGAGAGAGACTCTTGTTATATTTCATTATTTGGAGGTCTTGAATTATTTTAAAATAAATAAATAGGTCCTTCAATTACTATTATTTTTTTTTTTTAAAAGTAGATAAATAGGTCCCTCAGTTATAAAAGTTTGTTATTAAGTGTCTAAAGTTGTTAATAATTTGTAATTAAGTAATCCAACTAAAAAATTTGTTAACCTAGTACTTAAATGTTTAAATAATTTATAAGTATATATTTGAACTTAAGGACACAATTATAATCATGTCTCTAAATTTTGGGCCCTAATTATAAGCTACTTAAAAGTTTAAAATTTAATTATAAGTTATTTTAGGAACTTATTAAAAATAAATAAATTTAAAGATATGAAGCAAACTATTGACAAGTTGATGAATTTAACTGTATATGAAGCAAACTATTTATTTTTATTTATTTATATATTCAATGAAATACAAATATGATTGTGTCATTAAGTAATTAAAACTTTTTATTAACTACTAAAATATATGTTATTAACTATTAAAATATATTTTCTTCTAATTGTATTTTAAAAAAAAAAAGGTTTGGGGGTGCTCCATTGAATTGGTTAAGAGTATTACGTGTCTTATTACAATTTTGATCTAATAAAAGAGTAAGAGACAAATTACATCTAGAATGTTTGACATACATTTGAGTAATTTAAAAAGAGCCTAATAGCATAATTTTTAGTCATAAAGAGAATTCATTACATGTTTATTAAAGATAATGGATGAAGGCTAAATCTAATAGTTTTACTTTTAAGTAAAAGACTTAATTGCAGTTTTTGTCTCATATTTTAGTTGAATCGCGAAAATAGTCATCTAATTTTATTTTTCTCTAGTTTTTGTCCTCCAAACAGAATTGTGGTGCAAAGTTTGATAAAATTTCATTTTTTAAAGTTGTACTACACCATTTATGATCATATATTTCATGTACAATTGTTGCAAATGAGATATTGAAACATAAATAAATGCAAAAAATTAAAATTTTATGAAGTTTTGAACCAAAATTTTGCATGGGGACCAAAACTAAGGAGAAACAAAATGAGAGAACTACTTTTGCAATTCAACTAAAATAAATGGACCAAAACTGCAATTAAATCCAAGCTAAATTAATGACGACATAACCAACAGGAGCGTTTCACTTTTCCCGTTGGTGTCGTGACTCATTTATGTTGTATTTCCCTCCCTTTCGTGAGTTAGAGTTTGTGTTAACCGGTTTCAAAAACTCACTTTGATAATTGTAATATTTTTCTTGTTGGCATATTTTGTGCTAGCAAAATGCGTAATTTATCTTTTTTTTTTTAAAAAAAAAAGGACACTATACAAAAATAATTAATATAATTCACCTAAGTTGGATTTTTATTCTAATTTTATTTTTGGCATAATTGTTTCTGCTATCATTTAATTTAATTTTAAATAATATTTCAATTATTTATTTTATTAATTTTTTATTTAATTTTAAGTAATAAGTTGGTCATTTATATCTTAAAATGTCACCGGTGTTATATTTTCTTTACAAAAATTTAGAAAATTAATCAAAATATTTAAACAAAACTCATAAAATTCAATACCAATTTCAAGAAATTTCATATATTTATCAAATGCATAACTCAAATAATCTCATATTTTAATCTGCAACAATATTAAATAAATAATAAAAATATGAGTTTATTTGAAAATTTGAATTATGAATTTGATGAAATTTATATTATATTGAAGATAATAATTAATTTTATGAGTTTTGTTTAAAAGTTTTGATGAATTTTTTGAATTTTTGTAAAAAAATAATA
>JBBPBT010000685.1:6145444-6167598 GCA_037974875.1 Cicer bijugum
AACTTTTTACGATGTTATAAACACGTCGACAAAAATTCATTAAAAAAATATATATTGACTTAAGAACAGAAGTTAAAATTGCATACATAATAATTTTGTATGGATTAAAAATTATAATTTGTTTTTATAAGAATTAAAATTAAAATGTTAAAATTTTATAAAGATTAAAAATATATTCAACTCAAAAATAAAAGACAAAAGTGTAATGTGTTACAATAAAATATTGGCAGGATAATTTTTACCTAATTTTTTTAGTAGTGGTTTCGTTTTTGACATTGTTTTCAAACTAATAAATACGTGAGATATCTCTGGAACCGTAGTCTAGTGATTTAGTTTTGAACATTAAAAGAGTTACATCTAAAAGGTCTTGGATTCAATCTCTAGCTACTAACTTTTTTCCTTCTCCTTATCCCTTTAATATATATATATTAACTATACTAACATGTGTCTATCAAAAATAAATAAATAAATAAATAAATAAATATGTGGGATAAATAGTATAGTCAACTACTAAGTGTATACTTGTTTACAATTTGACTATATATAGTACTATGGTGAATTTGCCATTAGGGTGGTTCATCATACATAAACTACAACTTTTAATTATAAAGTATACTTAAACAATTTGAATCGCAAAATCTCTAAAAATATAAATTTTACATTAAAAAAGGATTATAAATTTTGTATTAAATTTTTCAAAAAATCAAAATTTATTATCTTCAATTATTTTTTATATTCTTAATAAATATCTTATAAATGTGTTGTTAAGCTAATGAAGAAATGTTGTTTGGTACATGAGAGTGTGAATGTGATAATATATGTGATTGGTTACAGCCCAGTGCGACGTGACTTCTTTAAAGGGTAGTATCAATTTGGGAATAAAGTGTAGCCTATGTTATTATGGATGATGTAGATGTTGTTCGCCTTCAAATGGCAACACACTACATCTCTCTGGTTCTGCATCTCATTCAACTCTCACTATTCTCTTCCATATCTCTTCTTAATTTCTTCCATCAAACCATTATAATTCAACATTTAAATTAATTGGTCCCCTACTTAACAATGGTCCCCATCTATTCCATAACCATTCACTTTCTAGTTGATTCCTATGTCTAGTTTCATCAACTCCCTTTTTACTTGTTAGTTTTTTACCTCATTTTCATTCATTATTTTCTCTCATCATTTTCACACCAAAGTGGACAATTTATTTAAAAAGTGGTGATGTAGATAATAAAATATGAAGAAAAAAAAATTGTATGTCATGGAAGAAAATAAACTAAAGATAATTTTTATATTGATCAAATGAGAAAAAGATGATTACAATGTATATATTATAAAATGTATATATTCAAATTAAAATAACTAATTTCTAATTAAGATAACTAATTTGTAACTAACACTTAATTAAAGTAACTATCATTAAAATTAATTTTACATCTTTAATATCTCAACAAGCTCGAAGTTGTTCGCAACACTTCTAACGCAGGGTGAACAACACAATGTTGTAAGAAAACAAATAAATAAATATAATGAGAAACATTGAAATTAAGGATTTTGAAATATCAGAACTAATCGGTTAAAATATTTTTGAAATATTTATTCTTCGTTTGAAATAAGAATAAGAAAGATTCTAATACAATCTTGATTTCTTCACCTTTTTTTTTAGTAGGTACTGAATCGAGTTTACACCTCCATGTAAGATCTTCTCTTGCATTTTTTTTAACTAAATCTCATATGCAATTCCTTGATCATGAAGACTTTTAAATGAGAATCTAATTATGAATTTTTTGTACTTTTTTGTTATTGGTAAGTGTTGAATCTAGAGTTTATACTTTCATACAATATCTTGTTTGCATTTTTTTGTTTGAAAATCAAGTTGGCTAAAAAGAAAGAATTTTGCCACTAAATGTTGTTGGTAGTTTTGAGAAATCTTCAACAAAACACTTACTCTATCATGTTTTCTTCGTATTTGACCAAAGTTATTGATGTTGAAATAAAATTGAAATCAAAATATTGAAGAAGTCTTGAATTTTTTAATAGCTTTGTTGGCAAACATGTTGTCCTTAATGCTCATTGTTTGATTTTTTTTATAATCATGATATGAGTAATTCTAACTTAGAAGTAGAGAGGGAAGAGAAGAAAATGAATAAAGAAAAAATAATTAGTTTTGAATGGAGAAAAAAAATGAAAATGAACAAATTATTTGAGAATCAAATGAAAAAATAAAGATAAATTAATTAAATTTTTATGAAAAACAATTCAATAAATTTTTTCGAAAGAAAATAACAAAATAATAAAACTTTGATACTATAAAAGAATATACAAAATATTCACATCAAATCATGAAAGAGAAGAAAATAGAAATAATTTTTGTATTAATCAAATAAAAAAATTGATTACAATAATAAAATATTAAACTTATATACTCAAATTAAAATAACTTGTAACTAACGTTTAATTAAAGTAATTATAACTAGTTTTACATATCTAACAACATGAGTTGCGATAAAAAGTTGGCTCATCGTATATGAAAGCCTAAAATCAACTCCAAGCAAATAAGTATAAAAACTCTTTCAAAATCTGTTGACATGATGACAGGAAGAACTATGTCAACAAACACTATGAGAGGAGATTGTCATTAGATTGATATATATTAGTTTGTAGGCCATAGGATCGTGCAACAATACCTTAGGCTAAAATGCATATTTATCAAGAACAGATACGTAAGCTACGTATAATAACATATCATATTGTAATTGCATTCTATTATTCTATTTACAGCGTTATTTTAAGAAGACTTAAAAGTATTCATCCCCAAATTATGAATATGTACTAACGATTTTATAATATTGTCCCCTCCATTCCATGAGTTAATTGGGTAGATAGTGATACCAATGTAGTGCATAGAGTGAGTATATGCTATTAATTGAATCTTGTGGGTTGGGCAGCTTGATAAATTAATTGATTAATTAAAACCACACCAAGTGGCCCACACCATGATTGATCATTGATGAATTTGGATTCCACCCTATCAAAGTTTGATATAGTTGAATATATATATATATATATATATATATATATATATATATATATATATGTGTGTTAGAATTATATTAAAGTAATTAGAAATTAACTATGATAAGATAGAAGATAGTTATATCAGTTATTTTATGAGTATTATATATAGAGGTATATCTTATATTAATTGTATTATAATTTTTTATGCTATTATTTTAAATTTTATATTTTTTTTAGTTATTTATGTCTTTCTTTGGCTCAACTATAATTCTCAATAATCAAAAGAAAATCATGCATTCAAACATCCACCAAAATATCAATTTTAATTTTTAGTTTATAATTTAAAATTCAATCAAAAATATAGATTATCCACTTAATATACACCGATGTTTGAATGTATGATTGCGGTACTCTCTTCACCGTAGAAAATCCAAATTCGTAATTTATTATGCAATTGCAAAGATAACAATACAATTGAAATAAATTATTGAAATCATACAAAATTCATGTCATTTTTTATATTTATTTAATTTTCAAATAATTTATATATTTTTATTTTGAGTTAATTTCATATGAGGTACCAATACCAACCTAAAACTTATAGTTATCTAAGAATTTACAATTTTTTTATAACCACAAATGGTAATGGTTATTACTATTTTGTTAGTGGTGGAGTTAAACTCTTTGGTTCTTATCTATCACTCCAAAATCTCATATTATCTTAAAGTCAATGTAATAATTTTCAACTATATTTTCTCTAATTCTAAATATAATAAAAAGTCGAGCTTACAAAAGTTAATGTATTTGTTCTAAATTTTAAACTACATATATTATGGATATAATATATAAATAAGGAAAAGTGTTCATGTTTTGATTCACTAAGTCATAAGACTCATTCAAAAAATTTACATATCCGGAGAAGTTTAAAAGACTCAACATTTTGAAGTAATTATTTTTGTTTAAGATTATATGAAATTATTCACGCTGACAAAAAGAAAAAAGTATTAGAACTGATAACTCTTATAAATAAAAGTTATCTAGCTCCTTTACAAAGATTATTATTTCATAATCATGTAATTTAGGTCTAATTTTTTTACTTATGATTATATTTTATCAACTTTTATAAATAAATGTTATCTAGCCTGTTTACAAAGATTATTATTTGATAATCATGTGACCTAGGTCTAATTTTTCTGCTTATGATTAGATTTTATTGACTTTTGTGTCAAGCACAAGTTAGTGTTGGCTTTTGTAGGTTTCACATGTTTGTTGGAAGTGTTTGAGATCAATGAATTGAGTGAACAGTCTAGCATTGGTTTAGTAAATTATATTTTTTCTGAACTTTTGACATAGTATGTAATGAAGAGTGTACACCCACAATAAAGTACACATTTATCTTGTAACTAAATGATAAATAAATATAAATATTGTCCAAAAAATGAAAAATCAATAAAATGTAGAGATCTAGAGAGAGATGGGTTCAAATGATTTAAAAATCGAAAGATACGTTGAATTTTTAGTTGAGTAGTAATGAAATTGTGTTAGCTTATTTTAGATAATTAAGCTAATATATAAGTAAAACAAGCCATAGTGCTGATAATATATATACTCTTTATATATAAAGGATATTCTAACTCATATAACAAAATAATAAGTTGAAATGCTTTCTTGAAGAATCACCGGTGATACAACAAAAGGGATTAGAGAGTCAATTAAAAAATGTGTATCCTTTATCTCTACCCTCATAAGTAAAGAGTAGAATGCATACTCTAACCAATATACAAAATTATAGTTTCAAATGATTTCTTGAAGAATTATTCGTGGCACAACAAAAGGGATTAGAGAGCCAATAAAAAACACCTATGCCTTGTTTTTGTTTTTACACTAACTCGTTCAAAACAAACCAACTCTAATAGGTTAGTTTTACGCGTTGATACACCCAAGAGCTAACTTAACCTTTAAGTTTAGGAGATAATGTTTTTATAGCATATGCTGGTAAATTAAATTATGTGAGTTTTTAAGATTCCCTATTCAATCAACCTAGATGATGTATTAAATAAATACATGTAATAGATGTATAATGTACAAATATGAAGAAATAAGGGGTGTTTTGTTTTGTTGTCAAAAAACATAAGAATGGAATAATGGTAGTTTGGTAAATATATAGTGGACCTTTTTAAGCATTTTAATAATCACATGAAATTCAAACTTGAAGTAAAATTTGGTAAGGAAGTTTATGGAAAACCTTGTATTACTTACTGTTGGTTTGTAGTAATATAAAAAATAAAAATAAAAGAAAATAAAAATGAGCCAACGTATACGGACTAGGGAGTAGTCTAGCTACGAATACGAGGGTTCACCTTCTTAAGGTTAGTTCACATGATTGCACAAAGCGAAAAGATCAGGTGGATATAATGGCATCCTCAACTAATTTATCGACACGTGGCAGTTTTGTGATTATTGAATATCCCTTTTCTGTGATTACTCATTAGTGAAGTGAAGTCATAAGCCGTCCACACCGTTTAAGAATTATCTTGGCCATCTCCTCCACCGTCGGATGGATCTCCGCATTAGTTAATCCCAGCCCTAAATCCTATAGTTATTAATTAGCTACACAAAACAAAACTGGTTTTACTCTGAGTAAGTGGTTTTAAATTTGAAAGTAGTTTAATTTGTTTAAGCATGTCTCTATCATTGTGTTAATTATATGCTCACCTCAACAAAACGCAGGCCACCACCAGCACCAGCACTAGCACTAGCACAAGCATAATGTGTAATCATCAATAATGAATACTATAGCTGAGAGATAAAGACAGGTAGAGAGAGAAATTAAAAAGATACTTGTACATTATTTGATTTTTGGAGCATTAGGGCTTGCTTCATGATAAAGATGGTTTTGCTCACATTCTTAATACACTTACCTCTCACTATCTAAATATTAATTACAAAAATTGGGGAAGAAACTCAGTTACCTTTGCAAGAGTGAAAGAGAGAGAGAGAGATAGAGATAGAGAGAGAGATCATGGGAAGGGGAAGAGTAGAATTGAAGAGAATTGAGAACAAGATCAACAGACAAGTTACCTTTGCAAAACGAAGGAACGGTCTTTTGAAGAAAGCTTATGAACTTTCTGTTCTTTGCGATGCGGAGGTTGCTCTCATCGTCTTCTCCAATCGAGGAAAGCTCTACGAATTTTGCAGCACTTCAAGGTGGACTTTTCAGAATGCTTTTTTGATTCTTCTTACAAGATCTCTCGCTTTGATTTTTTTTTTTCTTTCTCTTTTCGGTCATTGAACAGTACCACCTAGCTTTCTAGCTGCTCCATTTATTTTTCTATTTTCTTGTTTGATTTTATTTTTCAATTTCATAAAGTTCATTTCTTTTTCCACTGTTTTGAGTATTTTTTCCGTTTCTGTGAATGTCTTGGCGTTTATAGCAGGTTGAGTGTTTCAGTGATGGCATTGCTGTTAGATCTGCAACTGGAAACACAATTAACCAAAATAATATATAAATACAATTAAACAACAACACATACAACACTGTTGTATTGTATATTCACTATTGACTATTCTATGTGTTTTTTTTTTCTCTCCAATCCTTTCGGTTTCTCTTTCTTTCCCTCTTTTAGCTATCATCCCATCAATCCAAATATTTCTGGTTTTTCTTTATTTGTGTTAATTTCAAGCAGATCTGGTTCAAAAGCTTTTCCCTAAAGCAATTTGGGGTTTGGTCAGGATTCATTTTAGTGCAATTTGGTGTTGGGAACATAAAAACATCATTTATATTATTTGTTCTTTATGTGAATTTTTAGGACCCAATGTGTCTGCTTTTGGCTCCAGTGTTTTAGAATCATCACTCTCTCAGACAACCTAATCCCATGTCTCCTTTTTCTTTCTTCAGCTCAAAGCTAAACCCACTCTCTCATTTACATCTCTGGCCTAGCTAGGGTTCCTTTTCTCTTCTTTTCTTTCTACAATTACTATCTCTTCATTTCTTTCCTCCTTTTTCTCTTGTCTTATTCAAAGCTTTTCTCATTTTCAATCTTTCTTAGCTTTTATTTTATCATCTATTTTTTTTTTTTTAAGCTTTATATATAATGGAACTTCTCTGTCTGCTCAATAACATTATATTTTTCTTCTCAGATTCCCCAGTCCCCACTATGACCAGAGAATAGAATTGTATTATATGTTATTGAGAGTAGATGCTTAATGTTTTTCTTTTCATCGTGATGGAGACATATTTATCAATTTAGGTTTTTCTATAAAGATACTTTCTTGCTGTTTAGACTGTAGAGTGTTCTCTCTCATTTGGAAAACATCTCAAATCTTTAAGATCTCATAGTGTGCCTAAACCCAACAAAGTTATGTTCCAGGGATCTACTTCTGGGTTTGAAAAGTAGCTCATAAATGAGCGATCTCACTTATTATCCACAGGATATTCGATTTCTTTTTCTTATTAAGTGATAGCAATACATGAATGTGATCTTCTATACAAATTTCAAACAGTTAACTGCTAATCATCCAAGTAATTTTATGAATGTGGTACATATATTAATATTATTTTTTGAATATTTATATTATTATTTAATGTCAACATGCAGCATGCTGAAAACGCTTGAGAGGTATCAAAAATGCAACTATGGAGCACCTGAGGCTAATGTGGCAACAAAGGAAGCCTTGGTATTGGTGAATCATCTAACACACACTCTATTTAAAACAAAATATTGTACATTTTTTTATGATGAGACATACTTGTGCATTTAATTTAACTTGCCTAATTTGGTCGCAACGATTACTTTTTTGTTTACATTTTCTTCTTTTATACATACAATGGGGGTTATGGAGAATATAATGTCTTGGCTCAACATAATTACTTAGCTTAGGTTTAGCCTGTTGAATTATCAAACAGTACTGGCATTGACAAGTCCCTAAGGTGTAGTACAGTGGTATTCTGATCGATGAAAAGTTTTATGAAGAAAGTTTAGGATTCGAAAGTTGCAAACATATATGTTGCGGGAAAATGCATAGAAATGTAGCAGATACGACCGCAATTGTGGCTATAATGTTGTTGCATAAACTTCAAAATTTGCAATACGGCGACCACAATTTAAAATCATGCATTTATAAATAAAAAAAGTATTTGTATTGACAATTTTTTGATACAGTTGTTATTTCACTTGTGCTAGAGATATATTTGATTTAAATAAGGTTTAGAATAATTTTTAATAGTTTTGTATTTAGTTATAAAAAATAAAAAGGATTTTAAATAATTATTTAGTTATATTAAACTCCTCCCCTCTAAATCTTTAAAATTAGAGGGAGAGTAGAAAGTATTTAAGAGGAATTTTGCAGTGATAATTTGATACAAACACGGTTTTTTAAAACATTTCCTCTCCTCCCCACCAAACTCTTCCAGCCAGACACACCCTATATACACAAGTTAAAAACTAACCTAATAAGATTAAAAATCTATTCTCGTTTTGCCCTCATAATTTTGAAATGTCCCTCTTGTATTCTAACTTATCCCTCTATGCGGAGAGATATTTTAAAATAATGAGTAAAATGAGATTTTTTTTTAATCTTATTGAATTATTCTCAAACACAACCTAAATTTATAATAAAAATTACAAAAAGAAAATATTACATAATATATTACTATTGTGATTAGTTTATCATATTATATTAATGCATCAAACGATAGATTTAAGTTGGATATAATAAACTTATTATATTTCATTTATCTATTATAACCATCAAACCAAACTTAGGTATATATTATCTACAAAGTTTGGCGGATATATAATAAGTTGAATCCAATTATTGGTCTTCTTTTTAATATGTGCCAACGTTTTGTTTATTCTTGTGTAAGTGAGTGATGAGTCTAAATGTTTCTCTTCCATTCAACGTAATTATTGAATTGATCATTAATGATCTTGATACTAATAACAATTAAAATGTTATGTACTTTACCATAAACATCTTTTATGCTTTTGATTAATATTACTTACAAATACATTTTTAATAATATATACTTTATATTTGAAATTCTAGTGCAACTATTTAAAATTTAAATATATTGAGTTAGTTTGATTTACTTGAGTCAAGCTTTGCCACAAATAATCATATACTACATATGTTGATTACACCATATATTTAAATTGAGGGGAAAATTCATTGAATCTCTTGAGTTTGAGGATTGTGGATAAAAAAATAGATTGAGAATGAGAGGTACACTCCTCTAAATGTGGTTGGCGAGATTATTTGAGTACTAGTTTTAGAGAACACCACTTTAATAATGTCGAATTAATTATCGAATTTCTTTTACATAATAGACAAATATAACTTGATTTGAATATAACAAATAAAAGAGATATATAATTTTATATAATTTACTTGGTGGCCGAAGTGAAGAAATTTAAGTGTGAAGAAGTGATAAATAGGAAGAGACTTTAATTTTAACCCCAACCATAACACTAAATTTAATTAATACTATTATTTGCCATTAGGATTGAATGTCATAAAAAATTAATCATTAAATGTTAAATGTTTGGATTTTGCAAGAATTTGTGATGTTAATTGGTTTTTTGAAAATAAAAATAAAAAGTGAAACAAATGTTAGGTTAGTCCCATCAATGCATAATATATTAAATTAAACTTTGTTGCTAATATTTTTCTGCCCCATGTTTTCATATAATTTCCAAGCAGTTTAAGTGCATCTATATTGCTTCTATTCCTTCTTCATCCAACAACTACTTTAGGCACATACAGCTGTCCACGTGGCCAAAACTGAGATTTACTAATCACTGTGTATGACTTTTAAGTTCTAATATCTTCTTATAAACGATATGTTAAGATGCAATGCTTTTGGTTCATTATAACTATAGGAATTAAGCAGTCAACAGGAATACTTGAAGCTGAAGGCACGTTATGAAGCTCTACAACGCTCTCAGAGGTACTTACTGATACTTGATTTATTTTACGTACCTGTAAATGCATACATGACTGTAGAATAGTATAAGTCAATGATGTATATATTTTGACTGGTGCTCTCTAATTAATTAGGAACCTTATGGGAGAAGATCTTGGCCCTTTAAGCAGCAAAGACCTTGAAACACTTGAAAGGCAACTAGATTCTTCCTTGAAGCAAATCAGATCAACAAGGGTACTCAATTTTTACAGCGTTGCTTATATCAATTTGAAAGAAAAAATACCTTACATTAATTCCTAAGCATAACTGGACCCCCCTTGCTAAGTTCTTTTTATATAACTTCTATCCATTGTTTGGGGCCACATAATTAGTAATTACCATAAGTTTTAATATGGAGATAGATGAAAATGTTACATTCATTACTCAATTGTCTATAGCAACTTCTTTTTTCTCAATTGTCTATAGCAAGTTTTAATATGGAGTAAAAATATTTTGAAACTTAACTTTTTGTGCAGACCCAATTCATGCTGGATCAGCTTGGTGATCTTCAACGTAAGGTATGAGAACAATCTTTCTTGATCAATATTTGCTATCTCCTTCCTCATGCTCACTTGTTTGCGTCACTTGTGAAGGAACACTTGCTATGTGAGGCAAACAGAGCTCTTAGACAAAGGGTAAGAAACACCTGAACCTACTAATTTTCCTATTTTTTACATGCATCTCTCAACCTACTTTAAGGTTAAAACTTAGTAATTTTTATTTAAATTATGATATTTTATAAATTAAAAATAAGAGTTAATTGCCTAACTAAATAAAGACTATAATATATATACATATCTACAACAACGAACATGGCCAAATCATGTTGTTGGATGATATGATATAGTGATTTATTTGTGATGTTTTTCCAGATGGAAGGGTATCAAATAAGTTCCCTCCAATTGAATCTCAGTGCTGAAGATATGGGATATGACCGTCATCCAGGTCAAACCCATGGTGATGCTCTATTTCAACAACTTGAGTGTGAACCAACGTTACAAATTGGGTATTTTATTTACTCTTCACTATTGCATTGATGCATTATAATTTACACTTTGTAATCATGTTAAGATTTTAGTTATTTTATCTTGTTGACATTGAATTTTGTTTGAGGGCAGATATCAGAACGATCCAGGATCAGTGGTGACAGCTGGGCCAAGCATGAATAACTACATGGGTGGATGGTTACCATGATAGAGGTATATATAGAAAGAGAGGGTATGAAGCATGCATAAAGATCCTGAGGTTTCAATTTTATTTCAAATGAAAGGGAAATTTGTAATAGTAGTATATATGTAATGTAATGTAATGTAACGTAATGGACTTGTATCAATGTCTACTTAATTACTATGTAGTATATATAGTAAGCAGTTTTCTGTGTGAGTTTTCAATTCATAAAATGTTCCCCTGTCTTTCTTCCATCACTTTTTTATCTCATTCTATAATAATAAAAATATTAATTGTTTGCATACACCCCCTGATCTATAATGTTTTAATCTTTCAGTACTTCTACACTGGTTAATTAGTTCACTTATGACATTGTAGATACACATGTTTCTCTTTAAAGTTATTTGTAGGAATGGTTTTATTTGTCTCCGTCTTAGTTAGTTTGCTCAATAATGACATTAACCGCTTTATAAAATAAAATAATGACATTATCAGCTGTTTTTAATAAATTAATTTGTGTAAAAGAAAAACTGTTTCTAATTATGATATTTTTATACATTTCATTCAAGAAAGAATAAATGATTAGATAATTCCTATGACATAACCTTTGTCAAACTCAAAACATGCTCTCTTTTTTTCTCTCATGTTACTGTGTTTTCAAATCTCACCTTTAAATTTTCTATTTTTTAATGGAAGATATGAAAGGGTCAATTATTAAATTATTTGCTTGTGTTAATTCCTTTTCTTATAAGTTGCAACCATGTCTCAAATCATTTAAATATTATAATGATTAAAAAATCAATTTTGTCAAACCTATTTTCGATGACATTAATATGATTTAAATATGACAATGATAGAGAAACTAACTGCATCAAAATAAAATAAAAAAATGAAAGAGAAACTAAGAGTTATCAACTTATCACGACCCTTCCAAAAAAACACATGTCATGACACGTATACTTCACATCACTTATTGTATTGGCCATGGAGGAAAGCAAAGATCCATAGGAGTCTTTGTTATATATAACAACCACTTGGGCGCCACATCCAAGAGTAACAAGAGCCATAGGAAAAAACAAGATATTGATATTAACATTCTTAAACTGAATAATATGTTTCAGGTTTAAGTCGTGATCATATTTTATTTAAAAACAAAAATAATAATAAATACATACTGCAAGAATAATAAAATAATATAATAAATGTATAATTTTAAAAAAGCATAATTTGATTAGAGTTAAGTTCTTTTTAGTTTACAGTTTATTAATGCTCGATTTACAAATATTCACATCTAAGTTGTTAATTTATTTTATTTATAATATACGTATTATTATATTACTGTTATTTAAATTATAATATCTTAAATAATATGTAATACTAAACTTAAAATATTATTCTTAAACACTATATTAATTTATCATATTATAATAATAAACAAAGAGAGAGAATATATAATCTAATTATATTAAAAAAAATCATTTTTTAAAAATCAATATTTTTTAAATAAAATGAAAGAATAAATGGTAAAGAGGAAAAGGTCTTGTATAAATCCATTTGTTTTGAATTATAAAGTTATTTTGACATTGAATATTATAGATTATTTGTTAAATAAAAAAGTAGAAGTTATTTTGAATTGTTTACCACCATAATAAAAATAATTTTTTTAAAAGGAAAGTCTATTATCAAAATAATTTTTATAATAAACTTCTGAATATTGATTTTCATTTTAAATAGTTTTTAAATATTTTTAGATTATCTATCTTTGAAAAAGTAGAGATCGGATTATATCAATATAAATGTTATTCCGTTGAATAATATCTTATTTTATAGATATAAATTGAATATATTAATAAGATGAATCAAAATTAACATGATACAATAAAAAAAATTTAATAAGTAATCATAAATGGTTTCAACCTGAAGTAAAAACTCTGGGTTTAGCGCTGATTTGAAATCCTTAACAATGAACAGAAAGCGTGAGGGGTTTGATGCACGCGCTATGAGACGTGTACGAATCTCATCTGATTCCTTTCTTTAAGATAAAGCAATCTGTTGCCTTGCTGGCATTCCCACCCAAAACACTTTTTCTCCTTTTTATCCAACTTCTATTTCATTCACACCTCCCTTATTTTAATTTGATTTGATTGGATTCAAACTATTTTTCAGATCCCTTTATTTCCTCGACGAATTTAATTCCTCTACAGACAAAACAAAATATTTTCCAATCCCAATTTTCAACATTATCCATTCGCCTCTTTTCTTTAAATTTCAATTTTAATAATTATTTTTGCTCACATAAGGTACGTAGATATAAACATTTAACATACGCGTATTATAATCTCTTTCAATCAATTTTCTAAACAACATGATGAGAACAAGGCATCAAGAAGATGAACAGTCACGAGCTTTATACGAACTATCCGCCATCGTTCTCAACCTTCTCCGTTCTCCTCCAGCTCCGTTGAATTTCTCCGATCATCCATTGGATCAACCGTTACGCCGTTCCCCTCCACCTCAAATCTCTCCCACGGGTTTCGCCTCTTTACTTTTGGGAATCTCGATGGCTTTGATGCTCTGTGGATCCGTCACTTTCTTCATAGGGTTCGTGTTGATGCCGTGGGTTATTGGATTGGTTATTCTTCTTTATGTAGCTGGAATCGTTTCCACTCTCTCCGATTTGGGGCGTTCTATTCTCTGCTACGTTTTGGCGACACCGGACCCGCGTAAAGATATTCCCGGTAAGAGAAAACGGTTATCAATATGAATATTGTGTTTGTGTTTGTGTTTGTGTTTGTGTCTATGTCTACTTTTGTTTCTTTAAATGGAAACTTAATTTTATTTTATTTTTTTTGTTTCGCTGTGGGTTTTGTTTTTATTGTGCAATGAATTAAGAAAGGGTTTCTGTTCTATTTTCATGTTTTTTCTTTCCTGTCTGTGTTGGATTGGGCGTTTCGGAACATAGGGGAACGTTGTCAAAAGCTTTCACTTTTTCCAAAGAAATTGGATGCAAAGTGGCCAAGTTCCGTGGTCCACCTTTAGACCAATACCTAAAAATTGTCCAAAACATTCAACGTCATTCTAAAGAAGTGGAAGCTAGATGTTTTGTACATATTCACAATTGAGATGATTACTTGACGGTTTAACAATAATAAATTAATATTAGTTGAGTTTTCAACCACAAATACATGTTTTCTTTAGTTTTTCCCAAATATATATATCATGGCAATGTTTGAGAGGTTATAACACGAAGGAACATGCCTGCAAAGTCTTATGTTTTGGAGAAAGCCAAATATATTTGATTTTGGCTGATTGGGTCTTGACCAGATTTTCTTTTCTTCCAATAGGACCTACAGTTTCCTTGAGCTCAATCAAAGGTGCAGTTTAGTCCTTTATGAATTACACAAAAATTGTCTGGTTTGACCAAAAGAGACAAGTTTATAGATAGATGTCTGGCTTTTTCTAGCATTAAGTTTCTGTGTTTTAGCATCTTAAAAATGAGCTTGTAATACACACAATTTGATGCTTGCCCCACCACTGCAATAGTAGAATTATTAATATCATAATAGTTGTCATTTCTGATTCTGTTGTGAAGTGAGTTTTATGAAATGGGGTAGATTACCCTCTGCCTAGCCTCTAATGAAAAAACAGAGGTTATGCGCTATTGGTTAAGTAACATCACGCACGTAAACCATGGTTTTTCTAATCAACTTCCAATTTGGTTTGGGGAAAATAAAAGACTATGCTCAAATTAATATATGGTTTTTGTTGCACATTTTCATGTTGGCTTGCGTGACTTAATTTTGAATTTGTATTGTTGCAGCATGGAAGCTTATGTGAGGTAACAAATGGAGAATGAACTTGAGGTTAGGGTGTTTGGTTTTATGGTGCCTCATGCAACTCAATTATACAACAAAATCAAGATTATGGAGCATGAATCGTGGACATCTGGCTGTTTAATTAAGTTACTGAACTTTGTGGATATGGATTTGGCTTCTCTGTGCATTACAAATAGCCAAGTAAAATTCTGAAGAACTGCCCAAATATCGAAGGGGTTATTATTCCCACTTCCGTTGCCGTTATCAATTGTTTTACTTGACTTTAGTAGCACCTTGATGAACTGAAATCTTAATATTAGGCTTTTTAATTAATTTCATCTTGTTGAGTTCTAAACATGTGTGTAAATGAGAAGGAAAATATGATCTTGCTCCTGATAACAGGGGTTGTATTGCAATGGATTGAGAAGAATATTTGGAATCTGATGTAGCTACATGTATGTAACAGCTAGCCGGAATTATTTATATTCAGTTTGCACATTGTTACTGCTATTGGAGGTTGTTCATGTGGATTATTTTTTGTCTACCTCGTTTATACTGAAAACAATTATAAAGAGAAGAAATATATCTATTCTTTACATTTAATAAAAATGCTGTTTTACTTTTAAAAACTTTTTGATGTGTCATGAGTTTACAGTATTTACATGTTTTAAGGCTATATGTTTTGGAGTTTAAGATTTTGAAGATAAAAGGACTCGAGTATTCAGAGAATTAGAAAAATGCATTGGAGAAATCACCCGAAACATGCTCTATTTTTCACATCACCCTCGAAGCTCGGCCTCAAATATCGTCTTCGAAAGCTTCCAAACAAAGGTATTGTATTAATCTTTATACTTAGATTATTGCTGTTGCAAGTGTCTGTGTGTTAGTTTTTTATGAATAGAAAGAGTTTCCAAGCTTTCAATGGAAAAATGGAACATTGCATGTTTGTAAAATGACATAACAAAGATCGGTGTTTCTAAAGATGGTTTAGGCGCACCATTTTAGCTCCTAGAAGTTGCTTTAATGATGTTTTGCCACTTTGTTGTTTTAAAAACCATTACGATGGTAATCAAACGAATTGAAACAACAAAGAATTAGAGATCAAGACTACTAATTAAATGTGTGTTTGGAAAAATGCAAAATTACATTACAAATTCACATCCACCGAAACCTCTAATGAGTAGTTTCTTAAAATCAAAATGTATGGAAATACGAGAAATTGATTGCAAACGTCATCTAAACATATGTTAAAAAACTTAGAAAACATATCTCTATTGAATTTTTTTCTTTTTTTTTCGACCCGGGTCTGATAAACCTTAAAATAATAAATATATAATTTATATATATATATATATATATATATTATTTATTTAACTTATTCATAATTACGTAAACATTTATATTTAAATTTATAACCCCTTCAAATAATAGGGTTAGGTTATGAGACAATAAATAAATTAGGTAAATATAATATGATGATTTTTTAAATTAATTCCTTTGTATCCAATACAAACCCATACGATTATCCCCTTTAGAATATCAAAGACTCTTCTAATCAATGTGAAGACAAGTAACAGCGAATAATCCATATACAAGGATGAGAATAAGAACAACACAAATTCAAACCAGAGTAAGAAAAAAACTTAAACCAAAATAAAAGATCAGTAGTAAGCTGGGTGATGTGACTAATTAACCAGTGTTGATATGCACACAATTGCGATAAGAAATATAGTAACTAGTCCAAAAAATATGATAGTATGAACCAAAATAGACACACCACTTGTTTGCATGTTCCCAAATTCCACCAATCTGCTCCTTCCTGGCAGTTGAAACAACAACCCTGGACTTAACAACACAAACAGCACCACTGCTATTACCACTGGACCCCAATCCGTCATTCTAGTACTTAATTTTAATGTTTTTCCTCTTTCACAACACACACATAAATATATTAGGCAACACAAACTATATATCCTTATACATGTAATTATTTAATTAATTAATATTATGTGAGTGGTCTGGTCGGTGGAGCGAATGAAGAAGCAAGCTATAGAGAGTGGTGGCACCTGACAGCTTATTTAGTACTATAGTATATTAAATTAAATAACGATGATATAAGATTGAGCTTAGTAAATGGCAATTGATTAGGGGAAACTTAACTAAACAAGCAAGGAAGGAATAAATGAAATAGTGAGTGACAGTGGTGGCCTTGGAGGAGAAGTACAAGAATTAAAGCAACCATTACGTGTCTTAATTTAATTAATTAAACTAACTTCCGTGCAGGATAAGATTTTATTTGCGTCTCTCTACAGCTGAAAAGGGACGAATAATTCAAACTCTGTAGCAGACCCTTGATGTCTTTGGTTTTAACCTCTTATTCCTATGAGTAATTCAGAGTTTTGGAGAATCACAAATCTGGTTCAAAATTGTTGTTTTTTATTATTTGAATTATTAACGTGATGTTTGTCTGTCTTCACTAAACAAAATATTAAAATTTAATATTTAATATAGTAATACTTATACAAAAATCAAAATATGATATACCAGTTGTTTAAAGTTTTGACAAATATTAATATTATTAACTTAAATTCCGTAATCTTACATTATATAAGAGTTTATGTGCTAATATTAGTCGGTAAATCATATGTTACTTTTTTTTGGAATATAATTTGAGTGAAATATACTATAACAAACGTGTTTTCAATAATTTATTTTGCATCTTATGAGCAAAAATAGAGTAAAATAAATAAGAAAATTGTATTTTTTTACTCTATAGTTAAACTTGTATTCCTTTTTATAATTTTTATCTTTTAATTTATTAATATATCCTTACGTGAATTATAAAAATTAAAATAAATTCAGATATTTTGATTCTACCCTATATTTTCAAATTTCTAAAAAAGTAATTTTTTTTATGAACTTTTCTAATGAGAAATTTCATTTTTAAATTTGTGGAAGTTATATTTCAATATCAAAATTTTTAGTTATTTTAGATTGGAAATTTTAAATTTACAATTGCAGAGTCGACGGGTCCCAATTAAAGAGGCCCAAATTTCTTTTTATGAAATCGCGATATCAAGATGGTTTGATTTATTGATTTTATAGATTTAATTTATTTAAAATGGTTGATTTACTACTTCATTGATAGATTAATTGAAAAAGAGAAGAAAAATAATAAAAAAATAAAAAAATTATTTAAAAGAATTAGATTTTTTGAAGAAAAAAAATTTAAGTATCAGAAATTTCGGTGAAGACTTAAGATTTTGAAACAAATATTTTTTCCTTAAAATAAATAAAAATAAAAGAGATAAAAATTAATTAATTTTTTTATAATATTAAAGGGTACAAATCAAATTATGGATATGAAATCCAATTTGGAATGAAGAATCATGTTAACAAAAGCTCCCAGTTAAGTACTAAAACGGGGCATTAAACATGAAGATAGTGAATTGTGAATAATGCAGTGAGGAAATGAAAAAGAAAGAGTGAAGTTGATGAGAAGTGAGATTAGCTAGCCTATGTAAAAGTGGAGCTTAATGGCAATCAAAAAAAGGCAAACGAGAGCAAAGTAAAGGAGGGAATGAAGGACGATAGAAGCAGCACTTGTCTGAAAGTTTCCAAACTCAATGCACCTTGAACGTCCTGGCACCTGAAATAGCAGTCCCGGTGTCAACAGCACGAACAGCATCACTGTCACAACCACTGATCCCCAGTTAAACATTCTTTTCTTTCTTTCAAAAACTATTCTATATTTATATCACTCACTCTCTATTTCATGCTTTGATGCCCTTCTCATCTCTCTCTCTCTCTCTCTATATATATATATATATATGCATCAATCAACGTATATCTTATCTTCGACCCATTGGACTTGGACTTCGATTTGGATTTAGAATAACTTCCTTCACATCATCATTTTAATTCAGCTTTCACCATATTTGTTTGTGTGCCTTTCAAGAAAAGAATTATATCCACTAGTGTTAAGGTGCTTAATCAGATTGGGAATTTCTTGTTTTTCTACTTCACAATCACATGTGGGCATGCCACACTCACTTACAAAAATAATATGTTTGGTTCAACAAAAAGAAGATGAAATGATGGAATTTAATAGAGGAGAATAGAACAAGTTTATTATTTAAACGACAGGAAATTTTAAATCATTTTTGTTTTTTATTAAATTAAAGAGTGAAGAATTTTAAATGATTTTTATATTAGTTTAGTTCTTCCTCCTTTTCTCTCTTCTTCAAAATTGAACTAAATATATTCTCTTTTAAATATTGTGTTCATCCACATCTAATTAAGGGTGAAAATAGATTAGATTTTAAAATACCTGAATCTGATCTACGATTAATTTTTTAGATTTGAGTTTGATATATGATCTATCATAAGTTTTTTTTTTTATATGATATTTCCTTTTTCAAAAGTCTGGCATATCCTGAAAGCCTATTTAAAAGCATATTTCACATTAAAGCATTTAAATAGTATATTTTATATTTTTTTTAAATAGATTAAACTAGACATTTATTTATAATTACAACTAATAAAATCATAATTAGCAAGTCTTTAACGACCTTCAAAAGAAATAAAGAAATAAAATAAACTCATAATTAACAAATATAAAATAACAAATCCTAATATTAATAAATAATAATAATAATAATAATAAATAACAATACTAATAAATAATATATATATAGGGGTGTGCACGGGTTGGATTTAGTCGTTTTTTTACCAAATTCAATATTCGAACCGATCAGTTTTATTTGAGTTGGATTGAGCTCTCAACTCATGATTTATCCATCAAACCCGAACCAAACCAATCCGATTATGAGCGAGTTGTTAAGACAAAATTTTTATTTTTAGTTTTCTTTTTGAATTTTTCATTGGTTCCCTCCACATGAGTTAATCATATTCGAAGTGTGTCAGACATAAATATAGATACCTCTCAATAGTGATTCAAATCCAGATTCACTATGTTATGAGAGTCTAGCCTCTTCCACTATATTCAACCCTCGTTTGTAGTCTTTATTTTATTTTTAAATGTATTATGTCACATTAATTGACCTAATGTGAATACCATATGATGTATTAAAACTCCCAAATGCATAAATTTAAGAATGATTGTATAAATAGTATTCACATTAGAACTGAAATGAATGTTAAAGATAAAATGCACGTCACATGATCCCTATGGCGATTACCCAATCATAATCCATAGTATTGTTTGAATGTTACTCACTCTACTTAATCTCTATAATTTTTTTGTGTTTTTTAATAATTTAAATAATTTTATATTATTATTATTTATTAATCATCATTATATTTAATGATTTATTTATTATTATTTGTTTTATATTATTTAATTTAAAAAATATATAAGTAGAAAGTCGAATCTTGGAGATGCAGCCAATTATATAGCCTAAACTTTTTTACTTCATATGATTGGATCTTAATAATTTGTCTCAGTGAAAGTTCAAAAAAATAATATTTCATTTGTATCACAACGAGTATAGTTTAATGGTTTTTTTATACATATTAAAAAATATAATAATTAAAAGAAAGAGATAATTTATTTTATCAAACTATTTATTTTAATTATTGGTATTTTTTACTATTATGAATATAAAATATAATAATATTTTATAAATTATGCACATAATAATTATTAAAAGATAATATAAAAAAAATTAATTAAAATTTAAAAATGACACTAATTATGAAACGAATAAATTGCATCTTATTAAAGAAAATACTTATTAATACATATAAATTGTCAATATAAATAATTGTGATATACATGATAATTAAACTTGTTTTGTTTTGTGGTAATAATTCTCTTAAAAAAAAGGTGCATTTAATTGACCGTAAAAAAATAATTATATAATAGGGTGTGAATCCTTGACACGAAGGAGGACCCGTGACCGTGGAAAACGGAATGTGAACGAGTATACGATTTGACTCTTTCTATTTCCAGCATATCCCATAATTGACTGCTCTTTCATCAAACCACATTTCCCATCCATATGCGTTCCATCAGATTACGCGGAGCGAGATAAGGTATTTTGATTATACTTTGTTTTGTTTTAAAGGAATACAAAAAAAGTTAATTATAATGAACGGACACTAACATCTCTTTCAAAAGGGATTTTGATATAAATATTTCTTTTTTAAAATTTTAATACTAGATTGTTTCACTTTTAAAAAATAATATTAAAATATTTTATTTTTTAACTGTAGTTGTTCATCGCAATTTGGAGATGCGATCTCTTAAAGTAAAAAAATTTCAGAGTTACTAACTGGTCGCATCATGGGGATGCGACCTCTCCTACTAGTTATTTTTTTTTCTTATCCAATTTTGCCCTTAAGTATATTATATTTGTCATTATTAAATATTTTAAAAGTAATTATAACATTAAAAAATATAAAATATTTTTATAAATAATAAAAATAATTAATTTAATAATATTATATAATTTTTACTAATTATAATAATAAAAAGAATAATAATAATTAAAATAATTATAATAATAAAAAAAAATTCTATTAATATTACGTTCTTTCAGTGCCAACAATATCAACTTCCATTATATAATTTTCTTTAATTTGTTTGGTACTCATTGCACAACTCCCAAGTCGGCTTATGCGGATGGTAGTAGTTCTAATCCATTGTTCAAAGGGCTAGACGAGTTCGATCACTGCGTAGATGTGGAACTGGAGGTCATTTAGATGAAAATATTTTTTTTTATTCGTAGTATTTCTTTTTCTTTTTTTAATGTATTTTTATTTTATTAATAGAATTTTCTTTTTATTATTATTATTATTATTTAAATTATTATTATTATTCTTTTTATTATTATAATTAGTAAAAATTCTATAATATTATTAAATTAATTATTTTTATTATTCATAAAAATATTTTGTATTTTTTAATGTTATAATTACTTTTAAAATATTTAATAATAACAAATATAATATATCTAAAGACAAAATTGGACAAGAAAAAAAAATACTTAGTAGGAGGTCGTATTCCTACTTCCCAGGATGCGACCATCTAGTAACTCTGAAATTTTTTTGCTTGAAAAGGTCTATTCCAATGTTGCGATGAGCAATTAAAGTTAAAAATAGGGTATTTTGATATTATTTTTTAAAAGTAGAGCAATCTAATATTAAAATTAAAAAAAAAAAAAAAA
>JBBPBT010000685.1:6168358-6179312 GCA_037974875.1 Cicer bijugum
ATGAATAATTAATATATTAAAATAATTTTATATTATAGAATTATATGTTACGTCATTCAAAATATATTAAATTGTTCTTTTTTAATTCAAAAATTTGAGAAAAAATAACCAAAACTATTAGTTTTTACAATAAAAAATCAATTTCATTAATTAATATCAATAGTGCAACAAATTTCAATTTAACATGTATATCTTACTAAGTAAACCATTATGTTAAAGCTAACGAATTTTTAATTTCACAAAAGTCTTGGAAGTAGCTAAACCTATTTAACACACACACACACACATATATATATATATATATATATATCATCCTTTATTACATCATTCTTTTAATTTTTTTTTTGAAATATTAATGAAATATAAAAAAATATTTTATTTTTAAAAAACGACCAATATTATCATTCTATTACATATGTCAAGAATGAAGATATACTACTATAAACTTAAGGCTACAAAATCTTCCTCTCCAAAAAGCATCACCAAAATCTTGTATCGGAACGAAATTTCCCCGCGGCAATGTTATGTTAGTGTCTTAAGCCTTTTTCAAAAAAATACTTCTGATCCGTGTCTACTGTGAACTTTCCTGATTTGCTGCTTTTTTTTCTTCTTTGAGAAATTTTATCACGATCTAATTAAACTTTATTATTAAACATAAAATAATTTGAAAGACGACAAAAGAAAATGCTAGTAATAAAGTTTTTGAATTATAGTTTTGCTTGTGCTTTTCCACTGACTCTCTGTGTGAATGTCTACAGAAGCTTATAATATAAACTAAGTAATTAGTGGGTTGTTGTTCTTTAATTCGAAGTTTATCTATTCATTCAACTTGTTCATCCCCTTAGGTTTTCGTTTTCTGAGAAGCTGATTAATCAAATTCCAAAACTATATTCACTTCTTACCGACTGGACGCAAATGCTCAATTTCTAAAATTGTTGATCCTTCTCGTCATTAATTACGATGCTACCTGGTAAATTTTTTCTCCTTATGCATAATATTCATTATTCAGTGCTTCCTCTTGTTTAATTCATTTTTACTGTGCTTGTAGTTGGATTCACTAGTATGCTTCACTACTAATTAAATTCCATTTATAGCAATCCCTATCACATACTTTGGTTGTGTTATTTTTTTGCTTGATTTGATTATTGATACTACATCATTTTTGTCTTGTTTATTTCTGAGCAATTTCGTGTGTGCTGGTATGCAACTTCTCAAATTGTTTACGCTCTCAATTTACTTCATGACTTTTTTTGAATAAACATATTTAATGCTACATACTTTTTGCTCAATTATTGTCCTTTCTGAAGATATTTGTAATAATTAATTGCTATAAATGTGAAAGATAATTAAGTTCTTAGCCAGTAATCACATTATGTGGCCCCAATTTTCCAAATAAACCACGTTTCAATGGATCAATTCGAATTCCATGTAAAGTTAGTGAGGAGGAAAAGGAATGATAGGGAGAATTGTAAATTATTGGACTAACTTGACATTGTCACGGCAGGTTTACAATACAATATCAATGATCTGTTTCAAGAAGCTAAGAGAAGATGGCTAAAGCCAATAGAAGTGCTTTACATTTTGCAGAATCAACATAATACGTGCGAGTTCACAAATGTGCCCCCTCACCAACCAAGTGGTAATATCCATCTTCTCTTTATTGATTAAAGAATTTAGTGACGGATTTTCTGGTTTGTGCTTATTATTGATCGTCAACAACATTGACAATTGATTTTTTTTTTTGAAAGGTGGATCTGTGTATCTGTTTAATAAAAGAATCATGCGTTTCTTCCGAAAAGATGGTCATAATTGGCGCAAGAAAAAAGACGGAAGAACTGTATCAGAAGCGCATGAACGGCTTAAGGTGTGCCCAAAATATTTATGGTGTTATTATTATTTAAGTTCCCTGAACAATGGTTTAATATCTGTATGTCTTGCAGCAGCTTATGTGAACCCCCGTTAATTGCTTCCTCTTAACTTGGTGTATGTTGTATGTAAATGCTTCAATTTGCACTGTAATTTGGACCAGACCTAAGTATTTCTTTTAGTGTCACATAAGAAATATGTTGGAAAAACAAGGGATGAAACATATATAGTCATTGTACCATAATAAGTTAGTACCTAGAGTTTTCACACCGATTCAAATTTGAGCTTCTCTACTTCATCCTTTTCCTTTTAATTTATCCGAGGTAGATGATTAACCGTAATCTGACATTGTTGCTGTTATATCTTGGTAAACAATGATACATTCCTAGTTTGGTTTTGTTTTTCTTCTCTAGCTTTAACTGCAAAAGGCTGTAAATGTTTACAGTAGGTTTGAGTATTAAAAAAGCAAACCATGTTATTCTGAAGTGATCATATTATTCCTAGTTTTGTTCTCTAGCTTTAATCTAGTTTTGTTTTTCATCCTAGTTTGTTTTGAGATGGGATCCTATATGTTGATTTTCTCAATCTGAGTGATCATATTATTCTGCACGATTAGGTTGGAAATTTTGAAGCCCTAAACTGTTACTATGCACACGGAGAGGAGAACCGTAGTTTCCAGAGGCGGAGTTATTGGATGTTGAACCCGTGAGTAACTTTTAACTATGAGCTGACTACAAACCCTTCATATTATTATGCTTACCACTATATGTTCTATCATTCAAATCTACATAAAAATTTGCACGTTTTGGAAAAAGCATATATAAAGGTAAAGTATGATTATATTTTTTGCTGAGATAAATTTAGATTGACTTTGAAAAACAATCAACCTTCAGTATGCATATCTTCATAAAAACATATACATTTTGGGAAAAACATACATAAAGATAAAGTACGATTATATGTTTTTTTTGCCAAGATTGAATTATGTTGACTTTACAAACAATCAAACTTCAGTATGCGTTACTAATCTTAAAATATTTTAATTTGTATGCAATTATGTTCTTGTAATGGATGTTTATTTTGCTCTTGTGCTATTGTCTTGACAGGGAATATGAGCATATTGTTCTCGTGCATTACAGAGAAACAAATGAGGTGATTTTTCAGAACATGACATCAGATAAACATAGTAACTGTAATTTCTGTGAAAACTGGGGGTAGGAGTCCTTTTTGCTCAACATGAGCTCACTCGCCTACACTGTTTCAGAAATGTTACATTAAGCACTTCCTCCTTTTTCAAAAACTTGTGTTAATTGTTAAATAATTTGTTTTCTTTTTGGTTTCTATGTAATATTAATATTTCTATATTCTGAAAACTTTTCCATAAGAAAATAACTTACGTAATAGTTGGGGAGCTGTTTATAATTCTTCATTAAGTTCATCTCTATCTCAAACAATTAGGCATTGGCCTACATGTTACTAGCCAATGCCTCATTTTATGACCAGATTTACTTTGGATACCATTCTCTAGAGGACAGTGATTAATTATATTATCAAATTCTCTCTTATAATGGCTCAAATTTCTGAACGGCAATTATTTTATTACATTCACCGTGTGAATTGGTAGATCTTTGCAGCCCACCTTGAAGTTTGACATTATTGTTTACCCCCATATGTTACAGGGGACATCCAATTCTGGACCTGTCACACAATTGTCACCGTTTAGTCAGAGTCATAACTCGTATACTACTCAAAACCCTGAGACAACATCCATAGTTGATTATTCATGTGAACCTAGTCTAAATTTCTCCAGTCCTGGGTCTTTAGAAGTTACCTCTGATATAGTCGTCATGAACAATGGAATGGATCACTTGGAGAAAACAAATGCACAAGCTTTGCAGCAATTGGAGGAACAATTAAGTTTGAATGAGGAAAGCTTCAAAGAAGTTTCTCCCTTTTATAGTGAGCATGAATTTTTTGGTGCATTCTCTGGACCTGACGATCATAAACAACCATATGATGGGTATAATGGAACAAAAGGTAATTTAGACAAACTTCGTGATGAAAATTAATATGTTCTTTTGGAGGGTGGGGGTTATATTAATATGTGTTTTAATTTAGTGTAACATCTTAGTTAATCCCTATGTTGAGCATTTATCCTAAAGTTGACATGCATGCTGCACAAGCTACTAAATGTAATTAATAAATTTAGATACTCTTATTACAAAATATTTTTGTTGTTATACAATAATCATTATAGTTTTTATTAATTTAGCGAACATAGAAGGTAAGCTACTAGGGTTAGTAAGGAAAGTGAATTGGTTGATTTTAGGAAAGAGAACAAAAGAGTGATTTGAGGAGAAATAAGAGAATTGATCTTAGTTCCTGGTCAATTGTTAAAGAGATGGATGTTATGAATTGAAAGATTTTACCATTGCAACTTACAAAAGGACAACTTGGTCCTATAGAGATCCCACCATAGCAAGGTCCTGGAAAATGTTTGATCCATTGCCAATTTATTTTCGACCTTCTTACCATGTATTTACAAGGATTAATTCCATGACTTAAACCTGCGATCTCTAGTCGCACAGAAGCAACTCCAGCCGAAGCACCAGGCCTCCCCTTCACATATTGTGAACAAGTAACCAAGAGAAAATAAATAAGGTCCAACACTACTACCTCATAATTAGGTTTCTTATTTCTGAAATCACTCCAATAGGAACTCAAGGGATCCCAGTTAAAATATATTAACCATGCAAAACAGAATATTTAATGTGGATAACTGTTTATGTTATGTACTACTATATGAAAAAGTAGTTTATCTTCTTTTGTGCATGAGAATTACAAAAAAAAAAAAAAAATAGTTTGGCTATAATAAAATTGGTATTGTAGTATTTCATTGTAAATTAATTATTGATCCATTCAAAACCTTTAAAAAGTCCACTGTTACATTCAACTCTGGATCAGATTCAATCTAATAATATAAAAAATGTTTTTTAGTTGGTTTTCTCCACTTATTGTCATTAAATGTCAACCATAAAGAGAAGAAAGAAAAGCTTCTAATATCAGTGCATTTTCTGTAGATGGCAGTGACAGTCATTATCATGAGTTACTTGACTATGATTTCTCTGGTGGGCATGAAAAAACCTTATCTTGGACAGAGATGCTGCAATCATGCAAGTCCTCATCTGCGATCAAGTTACCAGAACAACATGCACACGAGGCATTTGACAATGTGAGTACTTCCAAAGCTGTATTCAGATTGTAAAGAGTTTGTAATGTATTTTTTATAAATTTTACAAATAACTTATGTTTTTCTGCATTTCTTGAAGGTTAAAACAACTCTATAATATACAGCTGCTATTTAAATACTATTTAGTTTTCTTTTACAACTTACAGAGAAATAAAACTTATTTACTTGAAACAGGAAAAATCACTATCTTCTTCAGGAAGAGAAATGATTGGCAACCGGGAAATCAATTACCGGCTAAACCCCAACACCAACAGTAATAATGCCGAGAACTGTATGGCTTACTTTAACCTTAACAACTTAAAAGTTTCACCTTTTGGCACATAATGAAATTTCTTCCACCTCTGATTCATGTTCCATTACATCAGCTGTCTTTTCATTTCCTCAAGACGTTGGTAGATTCAAATTTTCTTCATATTCATCAGTAGAAAATCAAGATACTAATTCTGGCTGCTATGAAACATTGTTTGCACAAAGCCAAATTCAAGAACCTCTGGATGCATGTTCAAGCTTGACTGTTGGACAGAAACATAAATTTACAATTAGGGCTGTCTCCCCAGAATATTGTTATGCCACTGAGGCAACAAAGGTTTGCACCTTTTCATTCCAACTTTATGATACTCTATATAATGATTTATGACTCTTTTGGATTAGTGAATGCTATCTTTTGAATGATGGAAGTGTAATTCCTTTTGATTAATCTTGTTGCTTTTAGCTGCTTAACTTTACCTAGGTTCCTGAAGTGCAAACCAACATGTTTGAAATATATATACGAATTATTTTTATATAATGCAATTATTAATTTGTGAAATGTCATGAAAGCTCTTAGCAGAACTATGTTTAAGCTCTTTCCTCTCCCACTTTTCTCTTTTCATTTTATGATTGATATGAGATATATGTTATTGATGGTGTATATATTTGAATCTAAACACCCAAGTTCCATGCATAGGTGATCATTATTGGATCTTTTCTCTGCCTTCCCTCGGATTCTACCTGGGCTTGTATGTTTGGTGATGTTGAAGTTCCTGCTGAAATACTTCAGGATGGTGTAATCTGTTGTGAGGCTCCATCCCATCTTCCTGGGAAGGTTGCTCTGTGCATTTCATCAGGAAATAAGGAACCATGCAGTGAAGTCACAGAGTTTGAGTTTCGTAATAAGACCAATAGTTGCACTTGCTGTAATACTTTGGAAACAGAAGCTGCCAGAAGTCCAGAAGAGCTGTTATTACTAGTTCGATTCGCTGAAATGCTCCTTTCTGCTTCGTCAATAAAGGACAACCGCACAGAATCTGGAAGTCACCTTCCAACAGAACAGAAAGAAGATGATAATTCATGGAGCCATATTATAGACTCTCTCCTATTTGGCAACGGAACTTCATCTGGTACTATTGATTGGCTTCTTCAACAGCTGCTGAAGGATAAGCTGCAACACTGGCTTTCTTGCAAATCCAATGAAAAAGATGAAGGGGAAGGTTGTTCTTTGTCCAAGAAAGAACAAGGGGTTATACACATGGCTTCTGGATTGGGTTTCGAGTGGGCCTTGAACCCCATTCTCAGTTGTGGCGTGAATGTTAATTTCCGTGATATCAATGGATGGACTGCCCTTCATTGGGCTGCACGGTTTGGAAGGTAATGGAAAACTGAGCTGTTGATAGTAAGCAATGCTTTAAGGTTTTGAACAAAATATGATTAGTAAAATTTGTTTAGAAACCTTTCCTTTTTCCTTGGAAGAGGAAATACATACCCAAGAAAGAAACAAGAAGGAGAAATTAAGCCTGTCTTTTTATTGGAAATTGATAGGGTAGAATTATTATACCCACGTCTAATAAAATGCTTCGAATGTCAGAAATTATTGAGCAGGTTTAAGTAATCATGAACATGTATATCAAGCTTAGTCAATCATAAGAAATGCATGGTTTTATTTAAACAACAGAAGTCTTTTCGCTCCATGAGAGCTCAGTTACATTAATTAAATAATGACATTGTGTTCTGTCAAAAACTCAATTTCTTGGGAAGGTCGTTTGAATCAAAGTGTTTATTTAATGGTTTCTCCTGGAGTTTTCTCATTTGACTGTCCTCCATATGATCAATTTTTCTCATGAAAACCTAGAATGGTCTTCTCCATCATCAAATGATCTCAGACCAGATTTGGTCATAAATGATGATCCCATCAAGATTAAAAAATTTGCTTTTAGATACCTTTAAATCAGCTGTTCCATTCTTAATGTTTTGGATGTTGTCACTGAACTATTTTATTCCATGGTAGGGAAAAAATGGTTGCTTCACTTATAGCTGCCGGTGCATCTGCTGGAGCAGTGACAGATCCAAGCTCACAAGATCCAAATGGTAAAACTGCTGCATCTATTGCGGCCAGCAATAGCTACAAGGGACTGGCAGGTTATCTTGCGGAGGTAGATCTAACAAGTCATCTGTCATCCCTCACATTGGAAAAGTGTGAAGCTTATCAAGATTCTTGCGAGCTTGAAGCTGAGCTAACTGTCAACAGTGTGTCTAAGAAAAATCTTGAAGCCAGTGATGATGAGGCTTCACTAAAAAAAACCTTGGGTGCTGTCAGAAATGCGGCTCAGGCAGCTGCACGGATACAGGCTGCTTTTCGTGCACATTCTTTCAGGAAACGGATAGAGAGAGAAGCTGCCACCAACACTTATCAAAATGGACATGTCTTTGGTGTAGGTAGCATTGGTGGAAATGTTAGGAGTTCACGTTACAATTCAGCCGCCTTATCAATTCAGAAGAAATATCGAGGTTGGAAAGGTCGCAAAGAGTTCTTAGCTCTGCGCCGAAAAGTTGTAAAGATACAGGTACTAGATGTTATGTTACTATTACATTTTACAATACATAGAATTCTGAGAACTCTATTTGTGGATATTGGCGCTTTAGATACTTTAAAAAGTGAATAACACTGTTTCTTAGAGAGAGAGAGAGAGAGAAATGGAGAGAGATAAAAGATATAGCTAGCTAAATAAACATGACATGCACATGCATCTATCAAACCACCATAAGAACTATCTATTAACCTCAGATTTTCTATATTGTTTGGGCAGGCTCATGTGAGGGGTTACCAGGCCCGGAGGCAATACAAGCTAATGATATGGGCAGTTGGAATCTTGGACAAGGTTGTGCTAAGATGGCGGAGAAAAGGAGCTGGTTTGCGAAGTTCTCCGCATAAAACAAAGTCAAATGAGGAAAGTGATGATGAGGATTTTCTCAAGGCATACAGGCAAGAAAAAGTACATGCAACAATTGAAAAAGCTTTGGCGCGGGTGCTTTCCATGGCCCATTCTGCAGGTGCTCGTCAACAATATAATCGCCTGCTTGAGATATATCGTCAAACCAAGGTATATAGGCTAAAAGCAAAAATAAAAATATGGGATTTTGATCCCTTCAGTTAATATCTCGTTATAGAATAATGCTAGCAACACACTATTTAACATATTTTCCAACACAATCTCTTATTGGTTAAAATTCATGTGGACCAACCATTTTAAATGAGACCCACACAGTTTGGTGGGACACATGAATTTCAACTAATAGAAAAAAGTGTGTTGAAATATATGCGTTAGAGAGTGTGTTCAAATATGTGCGTTAGAGAGTGTGTTGCTAGCACTCCTCCTTGTTATATTAGTTATGCCACTTTTTGCATTCGGAAATAAGAAAACGCCAGAAACATACTATTTCATGTATTATTTTTCAGCAAAATATTATTAATAAAACTCCACAGTGATCTCGTTAAATAACAGAGTTCATTCTTTGTTAGTGGGACGGGTATGAGATTTTATCCAGTAATAAAAGTAGGATAAATTAAAAGTGTCTTATAATGCATCGTTAGCATTTCCCATAAAGTAATCCATAATTAGTTAAACAGGCAGAGTTAGCATACTTGAGAGCTCCTCTGGTTTGAGCAATGCATAACTACTTATCAATTCTCTTACAGGCTGAACTTGGCAGCAGGAGTGATGATACACTGTTATCAACTACTGTAGAGGATGCTTGGTATATTGAAGATGTTAATTTAGATCAATATCCATGGGAAACCCTCTAGCGTTCCTCTTCTTATTTCTATCTATCTGGCTTTCTAGCTTGACCGATTATATAAATGATACTTGTATTTGGATGTGTAGAACAAGCTTTGAGGTTGTAGCTTGTAAATCAGTTTAGGTTGTATATATAGTCATAAACTCATAATGTCACGGACATTTTTACTTTATTATTATGTGCAAAAATGACCTTGAATGCAGGTAGGATAGGGTTTCAAAGTCAGTGGAGTAACTTTCCACTTTATTATTACATATGTTCTTGCTTATCAAAGCATTCATCGCAATTTAGGTGTCTAGTTGAAAAAACTAACTAAATTTATGTAATCATATATTACAAAATCATTAAAAATGAAGTGTTAATAGATTATCTGATGATAGCGTAAAGAATTCTATATCAAGCAAGTAGTAGTAGTAGTAAAAGATTAAAAAAAAGGTAAAAGCAACTATGATGGATGAGTAATTTTTACTCGAGGATTATTATTACCAGTCAAATAATTATTAGCATGTAATAAAGATATTTTTTGTTTATTTCTGATAAATAATGATTTGAGTTCATGGACCTATATATATCAAAGAGTCAACATAACGGTCCCTCATTTGTGACGAGGCACGGGCTCACGGGCACTTTCCCACTCCCAAAGTTAGATATTTTTAAGTGGAAAAGTTGCATAACAAAACCAAAATCCAAGAAGGCACGTCTCTTTTGTGGTTGTTTTGTTTTTTTTATTCGATAAGTATAAATAGTTTTGGCGGTGGATAGATGAGAACAAAGTCCTAACAAAATTTGTCTCCGACGGCGATGGAGCAACATCGGAAATTTGAGCTCATCGACCTTGCAATTCAGAAGCTTATTCACAACAACAGTGACAATAATAATGATAATAGTAATAACCATAACCTTAAAGACCACGAAGCTGAATACCAACATGCTCTCTCCCACCTACTCTCTATCTCTCAGGTATGCTTACTTTGTCAAACAACAAGACACAACATTATTAATTTGCATGTCAATATGATGTCTCGCATTTTATGTTCAGTTTGCTCAATTTAATTTATTAGCAGTTGGAAATGTCTAAAAGAGATGAAACAGTGAACCAATCCGAAGCATCTAGTCCTTCAGAGCCTGTAGCTTCTGCAATTGAGAAAACAGAAAATGAAACTGTGGATGGTGGTGGAGGATGCAGGGGAAGTGAAAATGATGATCAGATAATCAAAGAGCTAAAAAAGGTGAAGAAGCAGAATTTTGTAACTCATTGCCTTCTTTCAGTGATGGTTGTCCTCACTGTGGCTTGGCAACTATCAGAGGTTTCACTTGTTATGAAAGTGAAGGATGGAATAAACCACCCATTTAGATCCTTTGGGAATATGCTTAAAGAGACTGTGAAAGTGAAAGTCTCTGACATCAATGGCCAAGATGCTGATGACAAAGAAAACAAGGAATCTCCATCTCGTCCTTCCCTAAAGATTCCTGATATGACTATCAACATGGATGTACCAAATTTTGGAAAGGAATGAGACTTGTCCTTTCTTTTAAATGGTTCATCATTCTCAATTGGTTGAACTTAAAAGTGGTACGGAAAAGTTACCGAGGGAAATGACTCTAGAGGAGCATTATAAGCCATTGCTTGTAATATTCATTACCATTTCGTGTATCATTTTCTACTGTAGTTGTGTTAATTAGTGAAGATATAAGACAGGCACCAGATGATATTTTAAGCAACCCTATATCCTAAGCCACAGAATTATTCGGTTCCAGTACTGTTTTTTTTTTTTTTTTTTGTTG